>VCCN01004895.1:1338375-1352011 GCA_006491835.1 Architeuthis dux
GGGGGGCTGTTACATACTAATGAATTAAAAGAAATTAATAACTACCACCCTTTACAAAGCCCACCGCATGGTGGTGGTGGTGGTGGTAGTGGTAGTAGTAGTATAACAGTGGTGGTCTTCCCTACCCTCTCTATGCTCAACTCGAGTATCACCTGACCTACTTCTAAATATTACTGAAGTTTAAAAGTTCATTGTAGAAAGTGAAATGAAATATATCTTAATATTTTGCTCAATTATTAATTAAAATATAGATTTGAAAGGAAATTTCCGAAATGTACCAAATTTTCTTAACATAGTACCACACATATTTAAAAGTTGCCAGCAGTATAAATTTTGTACCAAAAGTGGCAGTCCTGCATCTTATCCACCAAAATATATGGTATATTAAGATTCAGTATTAAAAACTGAAGTTGATATAATTCCCAAAGTGACCTTTGTGACCATTTTCTTTTCCTTTTTTTTTTTTTTTTTTTTTTTTTTTTTTTTGGTGCTAGAATGAATTCATTATCAGTAATCATCAAACTTGTGGCTTTTAGAGACAAAGAAGGAAGGCAGATCTACGAGTGCGAAAGTAATAATTACTATCTAACGAGTCATAATTTATTAGCAATATTTTTAGAATTGCTTTCATCTTTTCTTTTTGTATTGTCTGGTGGACAAAGTAAATGGCTTTAAATTTGAATAATCATTGTAGCATCAAAATAGCAGACCTCTAACATTTAACTGAAAAATGATATGAACTATTTAGTTTGCGGTAGACTGTTATTTTAAGTGCTAAAACTTGTTCATACAATATTGACCCATATCCAAATGTCTTGTAGGTGAGGCTCCTGCAGAGGGCTCAAGACTCTCACTAAGTGGAAGGAACGGAAGTCAAGTGTCAATTATACCAATTAGCAAAATAGAAAATAATTGCTACAGAAAAATCTAGAAACCTTTTTTCTTTTCATCATTTATCTGCAGAATGGTTGCTGGAAAAGATATTGAGTATGACAAATCCATTAGAAGAATTCGGGAGTTGACTTGATTTTACCTTGGTGATAATGACAACAATAATAACCCTCACCAAAATTAGAACACTTCAAGGCTACTGAAGTGGCTGAAATGTGGCATGCAACCTTATTTCAACCACCACTAGAGGATTTATAAAGAAAAATTAGGCTACCATAGATTTATAAACAAAAAGTAGGCTACCATATTTTTTTTTTTTTTTCAGTTTATATCTAGAATTGCCTCAAATTATATCTAGATACTATATGGCCAAATTTAACAAGCTTTTTCAGTTAAAGAAAAATTGTTTTTACAAAAGTTGAAATATTTTCAAAACTTATAAGCCAAGTCATTTAAGCTTCAGTCAGAGTGGATTTTGACCCTGAAGCAGCCAGTCTTGATTACATTAATTTTTGGGAAGTTGTTTATTACTTACTAACAATTGACATCTGTGTTCCCTCTAAATTGTAGCTGACAAAAAATAAGATGGCGTGTCGAGATGTCTTAGGGAAGATGTTCAACGATTGATGTTAAAAGGTGATGATGATGATGATTAAGCCTTGTTCATATCAACCTCGTTCCGGACAGTCAATCATAATAGAATGTAGTTTGTATTATAAACAATTTAAGTAAACTTTCAACTACGGTTTAGTAGTGGAGCAGAAGGCCAACAAGTTTATACTTACGTATATGACAGTTGAGGAACATTTTACATAAATCATTACGGGGGAAAATACGTGCTAGTTAGCTGGATCATTTTTTAAATTTTTATTTAACAGCGATTAATTTTGCAAAATCTGCGCTACCAATGTGTATGTGATTACACTAACTTTATCTGAATGACTTTAAAAATGAATGACTTAAATAAAAAACATGTCAAAATAAATGTATTATAGCTGCTGAATAGAGTGTTGATTTTGAATCCGTGCAAGGGAGACAACTGTGATAAACGATGTTATTCTGAAAATTTGTCATTGATAATGGTCTTTAGAGTGATTTAATGAGATTGAGTTAATATTACAACAGAATGAAAATTGTTGTTAATTTTCATTAATCAATAAAAGAATTTTCTGAATCCCTGTCATCCTTTGTTTTAAGATTGCATAATAGAATAAAGATTTATATCGCGTAAAAGATAACCAACATTGTATTTTTCTCTACCTGTAAAGGACTTGTACAAAATGAATTGGAAGTAACTATTAATCACTGCTACCCATAACACTGTTTCTATCTATGTATCTGGACTTTGCCCAGCCCTAACCCTTCATAGTAGAAACTTGAAATTTTGCACACACACTCCCCTCAATGAGTAAGGAAAATGTTTTTTGAAAATCACCCCCAAATAGGTTTTTCAATATGCAATGTAAGTTTATGCTAAATTGGTCACTAGTTTTTTTTGTTGAAAAATCAGACCTTTTTAACAACAAAAGCGAGAGAAGTAACTTATTCATTGATCACCCCATTTTCCAACTTTTTAATTGATCACCCCTAACACAGCATATATGGGTGGTGATGATTCATAATTTCCCTTGGAATGCTAATTAATGATTATTCAAAATGCATTTGTTATGCTTTTATTTTCTTGGCAAAGAGATTTTTTCCCAGTGACTACAATCCGCTATTTTTGTGTTTTTCCATTTTAATCTTTCTTCAGATAACGTGGCCTGTACAATTTCACTTCTTTTCTGTATATAATCGGTCAAAATTCCTAGACACACTTTAATTTGGTGAGCTTAGAGGAATTTACAGTGAGTTAAAAAAGATGAGAATAAAAATCAGAAAAATTGTCAAGCAAGATTTTAGCAAATAATTTAAACTCTAAATTATTTCTTTATGAAATCCACTGCAATAACAGCTTTTCTGTTAGTTAAAGATTTTATTCAAGATATATGAATGTATTCATATGACGTTTGCAAGAAAATTGATCATGATTTTTCATTTGTTTTCAGAGAATGGGGGGGGGGTACTAAGGATGTAAGAAAGGCAATTTCTTAAGTTTAATTCTTACTGGTTCATTTTTTTTTTCTTCTTACAAATAACCACTAGTTGGTCTTGTGGTGTTATATATATTTTACTTTAAAACCTTCCCCTAGGTTCATTCAATATGCATGCCAAATTTGGTTGGGCGAATCAGACTCATGGTATGGAAATCAGATTTATATGTTCGGGTGAGAGCAATGCAAACCATGAAAAATGTATTCTTTTTTGCAAAAGGGAAAAACCATATGTGAATTTGGCACATATATACAGCCTATTTGGGGCCGACTGGAACTGTTTTAGGCAGTGGGTAAAGTCAAAAATTTTTTTAAAAAGTGGTTCAATCAACCATTGTAAAATAATATAATAGATCTTTCTTTGGACCACTAAATATTCAAATTTGTCTCATATTACCAATTCACTCTTTTTTTTTTTTTTTCTTCTTTCCTTTAACTCATTCGAGACAATTGGATTCACAATTGTTAAATAAATATTACTATTTGACATCTTCTAAAGCAAAAAAGCTTTTAAAAGTTTAACTTGTGGAAATGGCATTTATTTTTAGATGCACGAGCATCTCTAGTACTGATAGGCGTCATTGACTGACATACTGATAAACTCCCACCACCTCTTGTTTCCCCTCACTCCTTATATCTGAAAGGGCAAGGGAGAGAACTCGCGGATCTATAGTCTGACTATTTGGCTTGTTTAAATGTATTATTACAACTCCTATTTAGCTATAAACAAAAATTGGCAGAAAAATGAAAGGAATCTTTTATTTTGAATTGATAATTGCTTGCTCAATTTTAGTCTTGTATTGACTGATAAAATAATGTCAACATTTTGATGAGTGAATCTATGATAAAATAAGTTTCTGTAAAAATGTTACATTTTTTACAGAAATGTTTCAGCATTGCCAGTATCCCATCATTTATATGAGGTGCTTAGAACCATGAGCTACATTTTCACCAATAATTTTAAAAAATGGAGAAAAAAGTTTCCAAAGTTTCTTAACTTTCATGTTTTTTGCTACATAAAAAAATTAATGGAATATGTGCAATAGCTTCAAAATTATGTCATTTTGAAAGTTAAGAAACTTTGGACATTTTTTCTCATTTTTTTATTATTATGGTTCTAAGAGCCACATATAATACTGTTTATGCATTTAAAAAAAACTCCCCAACCCATTGAAAGTGTTTGTTTTCCAAGCTAGAAAATATCTGAAATATTCTTTATTATAGCAGGATTAAAAGTACATTTTGTATGCTTCATCAATGATGTTTTGTGGAAGTTTTTAAAAGTATTTTACCAAACTCATATTAGAACATATTTTATATAATTGTCATCTAAATTTCTGAAAAGAAAACTTGTAAATGGTGGTGCTAACTGAATTTAAAAAAATATTTTTACAGCTTTTGCAATCAAAAGGTAATTTATTTTTAATTTTTTTTTTTTTTTTTTTTTTTTTTTTTTAAATGATGTTAAATCAATTATTGGATTTGTATTCACGCAAATCTTTTTGGTGTTGCAAGTTCAAGTAATAAGGATCAAAACTATTTTGTAAAATTTTGATTCTCAAAATGTCATTTAATATTGAAATATCACAATGCAACTTTTTTTATTTTGATTAAACATTGATATTTTTTCTTACAATCTTTTCAACATCACAGAAGGAAAATAACAACTACAGTTCCCAATTTCTAACCTACCTTTTGACATTGTAAAAGAAAAACTATTCAATATTAAAATAAAACTTCATAAAGCAGGATTCTTCAAAGTACGGATCCCAACCCATTACTGGGTTGGAATGTCCTGACTGGGTCACAGGTTCACAATGAATACATGAGTAAACAAGAAAAATATTGTTGACAATGAAACAATTTAGATTTGAAATATGAATATATCTAATAATCTTAACTTTGTCATCAATAATTTATTTGTTAAACTATTAAATCATAACAGTAATTGTAGCTTTGGTTAAAAGGTTACAACAGAAGTTTAGGATGATAGGCAAGACACAATTCATACGTGTACAGTGCCAGGAGTATGTTCCACACATCCACGCCTTTGAAACGAACCTGAGTTGAGTTGCATTTGAAGTTCAAGAGTGAAGTGGTCCCTTTTTTTTTTTTTTTTTTTTTAAAGTTATAGGTTTATGCCTTAAACCTGAGATAAAATGGATTGTTTATTATGTCATTGGGTCGTGAGGTTATTGCATAAAATTAAACTGGGTTGCTATCAAACATTTGAAGAGGGACTGTGAGTTCATGACTTTTACTGCATTACTTACATAAGATAAACTAGTTGTAATGCCTCATCTCTATTTTTTTTTTTTTTATGTGACTTTATCAGTCAGACGTAAATATTTTATTTTTTTTCTTGACAACCAGATGATTTATCTCCTTCATAGACTTTATACCTACTGATATTTAACAACACATTTGCAGGAGATGAGAACTTTTCTCAGCATTCTCATGACTCTATTTTATTCTCAATAATTAGCTGCTTAGAAAATCATTGTATTTGATAACTCGTCCATTATAATGAATTGTCATGGCAACAAAACACTTTTAATTATTTTTGTAAAAACTGCTGCATATTTTTCAATGGAGGATCCTCTTACAAAAAAGTAAAACATACATATTGTGCTAATATCTTGTTTTTTTTTTTTGGTGGGGGGGGGGGTTTAAGATGAATGAAATACCAGCCAATAATATATATTGTATGAGTGGCTGTGCAAACTATTTTTAAAAAGTTGGTATTTTCATTATTTTTAGAGCTACAATACTCATTTTGTTTTATTTTGAAGTGGTGCCATACCCTATATGAATCAAACTTCAAAATAATAATAATAAAAACTGAACATTGTAGCTCTAAAAATATCAACTTTTAAAAAAATGGTTTGTTGTGCACTTATCATGCACGGCCCCTTGTATATTTTACATTTGATAAAAGAACCCTTTACGTTGCCTCACCAACCTGGTACTTGAAACTCTGAAGCTATTTTATTCTGATCCACCACCAGTCGACTGCAAGTTTTATAAAGTAGGATTCTCCGTTGTCTTAAATTGACAGGATGACTGAAACATTGGCATTAAAAACAAAGATGGGGTTTGTTTTTCTGAATCATTTCTTGGATTCTAATGAAGTCATGTTCCCCTGTTATTGTTTTCTCGTTGAAGCTTTATCACTTGATGCCATTTAACTGTTGTAGTCCATCTCTGCTGGACAAAAGCAGCAAAGTCCATTTTCTATGAAAAATTGAGTTACGGCCAAAAATGTGTAATATTGCTTTATTGGTCCTGGTATTGCTCCTGGAAGTTTGAATTTAGGATCAAAAAAAAAAAAAGGCGTTTTCTGAAAGATGGTTGTCGTGTTATTATTGACCCACCTTCCAACATAAATGGTCATAACTTGCTTAATTAAAGCAAGTATAGTTATTGAAAGCTGCCAGAAATATAGTTGTGCCATTTTTCTCATTCACATTTCATGGACTTATCTGCTTTTATCTTTGGACGTCAAATCTGCTGCCTAGTCTTCAGCCTTTTGGTCCTCCTTTTTGGCAGCTCACATTTTTTATGAAACATTGCAATATTGCTTCATTGTTTTTATCTCCTCAAATATGTATTTTCTCTTTTAATATATGTATATATATTCAAATTTATATTTCTTACAATAAACTTTTCCCCCCCAGTTTTTCGCTTTTTCTTTTTCTTTTTTCTCATCTACTTATAGAAATACCATTGTCACCATGTTTGTTCAGCACAAAGAGTCGCACCAAACCAAACCGATTTATAAAATTAACGACAAAGATTTGGCATGATTTGAATGCGCAAGTCGGTTGATAGTGTAATGGTTATCGTACCTGACTAAGATAAAAATGTGTAAAATTTAATGAGTTAAACTAACTCCCGACTCACCACACCATACTCATGGCCAGCAGCATCAACACCCACACACACGCCTGCACGTTCTTTCTCTAGGTATTTATGCTGACATACTTACCAGAAATCAACACCTTACAAAAAAAACATCAAGATCGTATAAAATTTAATTTTATCGTTGGAATCTTTCTGTCGGTAGTAAGAAAGTTTGGAGAAAAATCTGAGATAAAAATTATTTGTGTACACCTTATAGAACCGGTGATATTTTTGAAAAGATGGCATAACATGTTGTGATAATGTCAACAAAACATTATTTACAGGTTATAATTTGCATTAGAACATTTTCCAAAATTTTTAGATTTTGATAATTTATTGGATTTTAATCAGATTTTTGGCAGTCTTAATGTGACTCCTGCCATGTTCAGCATCTTAAACCATTGACGAAATTTGCGACAGTAAATTTCTTTTGCTTTTAAGAATACTTTTATTTATATATATTTATTCATATCGATCTGTGTATTAAAAAAATAATTGAATAATTAAGATTTCAAGAGATCGTGTATTAAAATGTTTTATTAAATAAGTTGTTAAATTTTTTTTAAAAAGCATCACACCATCGCAATTTTATAAAAATGGGACCATTAAATAATTACATTGATCACTTTTTCAAGTAACGTTAATATAAAGATATACATAAAAAATAAGATTTGTTTCATTCTAATTAAGATTTTATTTAAATAATTGAATAAATTTTCTTAAAAGAAAAATGTATTAACTGTTCCCATTTCTAATTTGTTTTGTATGCTTTCAATATAAAAACAGCAAATGTTTTTAAATTAAAAACGATGTTTTAAAAATAAAGCTAAAAATTTTTTTTTTATTTAAAAAATAGATGCTACAAAAATACTAAGAAATGAGAAAATTCATAAGATAAATTCCTAACAAGGGGAAAATAATTCCTGTAAGCTGTTCTTCCTCAGAAATGGTGGTAAAAAGTGTCCAATTTAGTATTATAGTTACATTGTAAATAGAACCCACCCCTAAAACCTTTTTCGCAACTGATAAATTCTCTGAGGAGATAAAGGTCTTATGAATCGAAAGCAGAAAAATTACTTGCAAAAATTTTTTTTCTGTTTTTAAGAGGCTGGACTATTATTGTTCAGCAGGGAACATCTGCCGCAGAGTGTTTGTCCCGATAGAGCAACAGCAGGGAAGATCTGGTGAATAAAGATGCTCTTAAAAGTTCTTCCTGTCTTTTGGTTCTCCATTCCATCACAGAAAACAGATTCAACAAAATGGAAGACCAAATCATGGATTCAACACAATGTAAACTTTTAAAGATTATAAAACTAAAATTCCACTACACAAGATTTGAAGGGTCAGCGTGAAGGGTCAACCTGCTGACATGAAGAAAAGGAAAATATTGTTACATTTTGTGTGAGCAGATAAGGTTACAAATCATCTTGTTATAATGGACAGTGTGTCAAGATATTGAGGCCGCTTTTCAGCAGTATTACGTTTGAATGCCTATTAGACCAGGAAAAGGATTGGATCAATCTGAACCTCTTCAAGCATAACTTTTTTATATTAAGTTCCATGACACCAGGATATTCCCCATTGCAAATACATTCTCAGTATGGTACTGAGTGACCTCCATCACTTGTAACATGCTATGGTATAGAATAAACCAGCTGGATTTATGATGCCATCATTTGGAGTCATTTGTCACATGGTCGGGTGCATTTATGAAAAGAAAACCTACCTTACCCCCCAAAAAAGGTTTCTCAACTGGAAAGATATAAATTTCAAGATGGTGTACAAGGACCCTATTATAGACATACTTCATGAGTTATAGATGTTAAGCACTTCTTCCTTACCCTGCCTATCCTTCCACAAATTCATAGAGAACTTTCGGAGATATTGTGTGGACAGATATGACTGAATACAAATATAACTCTCAATCAAAAACAAATTCCCGGATCTGCGCCAAAATTTAAACACCCCTTTCTAACTACGTGGCCTACTCTTCCATAGAATGTCATCGAAATTCATTGAGAACCTTTGGAGATATCGTGTGGAGAGACAGGAGCGAATACAGAAATGTATTTAAAAATAAACACAAAATATCTTCCAATCAAAAACAAAATCAATGTCAGTAGAAATGCAATAGGTGAACTATTATTCATAAAGCTTTTGGGGCCCGGGGTGTGATTGAAAAGAAAAGGTGTGATTAAATTTTGGGGCGGGTCCAGGAATTTGTTTTAGATTAAGAGATATTTTTGCCTTTTTTCTCTTCATATTCGCTCCCGTCTGTCTCCTATGATATCTAGGAAATTTCTCAATGAATTTTGATGAAATATTGTGGAAAGATATGCCACATTGTCAGAAAAAAGTGATTATTTTTTGGCGGAACCAGGAATTTGGTTTTGATTGAGAGATATTTTTCCGTTTTAACATTGTATACATTTCCGTATTCGATCATGTCTGCCCATACGATATCTCCAAAAGTTCTCAATGAAATTTTGTGCAAGGATGAGCAACAAGATTTTTAAAAAGGAGTGATTCAATTTTGGGACGGATCCAGGAATTTGTTTTTGGTTGGCAGATATATTTTGTGTTTCTTTTTTTTTTCAAATACATTTCTGTATTCGCTGCTGTCTGTCCACACAATATCTCCAAAAGTTCTCAATGAATTTCAATGAAATTTCGTGGAAGGGTAAGGCACGTATTAAGTAAGATGTGATTAAATCTTAGGGCTGATCCAGGAATTTGGTTTTGATTGAAAGATATTTCTGTATTTGCTCTTGTCTGTCCACATGATATCTCCAAATGTTCTCAATGAAAGGTTGTGGAAGGATGAGCCACATCGCAAGGAAGAAAAATAAATTTTGGAGTGGATCCAGGAATTTGTTCTTGATTGAAAGATATTTTTTGCAGTTTTCTTTTTCAAATACATATCTGTCTGTCCCCACGATATCTCCAAAAGTTCTCAATGAATTTCAATGCTATTTTGAGGAAGAGTAACCCAAATAGTTAGAAAGAGGTGATTACATGGTACGGATCCAGGAATTTGTTTTTGATTTGAGAGATATCTTTTTCATTTCTTTCGTTTTTTCTTCATACATTTCTGTATTCACTCAAATCTGTCCACACAATATCTCCAAAAGTTGCAAAGGTGCGCCACGGGGTAAGGAAGAAGTGATTACATTTAGGGGTGGATCCAGGAATGTGTCTATATAGTGTGTACTGCTGTATGAAAACATCTATAACTCATGAAGTATGTCTCTGTGTTATCAAGCCCACTTGATACTACAAAAAAAAACGTTGGAAAAACTTGTCTAGGGGGTATAATGAAAGAGTAATGAGCATTATAAGGATTTGGCGGCCATCTTGGACGCCATCTTGAAAATTATACATTTCCAGTGGTCAGACTGTGATAGACTTCTAGTATGTTATTGAGCACACCTGATACAAAAAAAAACGAATAAGGTGGTTTTTATTTTCATCAATGCACACGACTATATGATAAACTAGCAGGGATAAACGGTGGGGAAAATAACTGAAAATATAACCAAACAGAACAAATATGTTCTTTGGTGTATTTCTTCTTACACAACACAGCCAATAAAAAGAAAAGACAATTATTTACACATGTAAAAGTAGATGTAACGGAGGAAATATATCCCTTAGTTCGACAGGGCATCTGAATACACTACATTGGGTGCTTCTGCCAGTATGAAAAGGTTGTCCGAGGATCCAACCATCATAAAGTTGTTCATTGGAAAAACATGGATAGGAAAATAAAGGCCAGCGATCATGAGACATTGTCCGTGTGCCCTGTTAAAAATTGATAATTTTTTACAAACAAAAGAAATAAATCAATTTCTTTAGCCTCTAATGTATTTCGTTTTGCTCCCAAAAGCTATTTTGTTCCAAAATGAACCTGTGCTGGCCTCCAATGATATTGGGGATCAGCACCACCTATCCTATCATGTTTTTTCTGCCCAGGTCAGCCCCACTTACTAAATTAACTCCAAGAATTTTTTGGCTGCAAAATGGCCCCACGAGTTAATTTAATCCCTAACTGCGTAAATGAATGTTCGAAATTTACCACATACCCAATTGAATTTGACCTTATCAGCTCGACCATTAGTGAGGTAAAAAAAAGTTTGTACTTCATAACAAACTCAATATTAAGCTTTAGTTGACTAGAAATGACCAGAAAAGACCTCAAATTACTTCAAGTGACCTCCAAGATAAACCTGTCATTGCCTATGTAATATGTAACTTTCTCCGTGTAAAGATGAACCCCTATGCCAAATTTTTGCATCCTAAGTGCCAAATTGTGGCCAACTATTTAGAAAAATGGCTAGAAATGACCAGAAATGACACATGGTGACCTCAAATGACATCTGATGGCAAAATTATATTGCCAAATACTTTGGACGTGAACAAATTAACCGCTATGCCAAATTTCAGTTTCATAGGTGCAGAATTGTGGCCAGCAACTCGGAAAATTGGTTAGAAATGTCTACAAATGACCTCATGTGACCTTGAATGACTACTGAGGTCAAATTCGCATTGCCTATGACCTTTGCCATGACAAGACCTACCCCATTACCAGATTTCAGTTTCATAGGAGCGAAAGTATTACCAAACACTGGGAAAATTGAGTAGAAATGACCTCTAGTGACCTCGAATGGCCTCGAAGGCGAACCTCGCCTAGCCTGTTATCTTCGACATGTGAGGATGTACCCATATTCAAATAATCAGCTTCGTGCAAAATGGTGGCCAACAACTCTGAAAATTGGCTAGAAATTACCAGAGATGACCTCGAATGACTTCCGAGGTCAACCTCACATAGCCTATGTGGAAAGTTGACCTCTTCTCAGTCTACACGCAGAATATTAGGTCGATAGGGCCTGTGGTTTTTGCGGAGAGGAGGCACAGACAAATAAACAAGCAGAGTGCTCAAATATTAGTATAGATTACTGCAAATGATGGCGTCATAAATTCAGCTGGTCTGGGAAAATGCAAATAAAAAAATTGCCACCGTCTATTTTTGATGTTATCATCCAAAATGTTGACTAGAGGTCACAAGGACGTCAAAAATACAAAACATCAACAACTTATCTTTTTGGTTTTGCATATTACTTTATTATTGTAAATGAGTAGAGTAAATGAGTTGTAGTACTTTTCCAGGGAGGGGGTCTAATGCACCCCCTTACGGACGCCTATGATGGTTTAAAACCATTCATCTTATATTACGGCATGATGCCCTAATATAAGATTAATGGTTTACTAGGGTACGTGGAGGACTACGACTCACTACAAAGCCCCATAACTGTCCAGTAGACGGACCACTAGTCATAGGACCATCAATATATACTGTATTAACATTTCTTTTTAAATAAAAAATCCGTCCTATATACCGGCATACGCGGTATTTCAATATCCGACTCACTTATTATTCTAAAGATTTCATTGTATTTCATTCTGCCTAAAAATCCTTTTCTAACAATTTTCCCGTCATGCTTCGAAATCTGCAAAGATGGCCACTTTAAAAGCTTTCAACCAGAAAGCGTTGGCTAAATTATCTCTTTCCATTGATTATTTGATTTGATTACCTCCCCCTGTCTTTTAGAGTGAAGAGAAAAGGTGTCCACGCTCTGACTACATGAAGACTGGCACTATCATTGTGTATCAAGTCTTACTTCCATAGAATAAGGTGAAAACAAAAGATGATCTGAATTACCCTATTCTCTAACCTGGTCATGAATTCAACCCTGACCTTCCTGACGTTTATGTTGTTGACTTTTTCTTAAATCCAGGCTCACGTGTCCTAAATGGCTTTATCTCCTCAGAAATCGAACCAATGCCATTGGCGTCCGTATTGATCTCTGTCACTCATAAAGCGTGAGTGGATAATTTGATCTGAACAACTGGTTATTTCTGGCGATGTTTAAGTGCTCTGATATTAAGAGGCAGCAACCATTACTCATTTCGCTGTTTTTGCGACTTCACGTTTATCGGCAACGCACAAACGCCGCGCGTCTGTCGCATCACGTTTACACCTGACGATCTACAGAAAGTTTTTACTCTGATTTCTGGTCAGGAATTGTCAGAGGCCATACCATTGGTATGGCAAAATTATGCGTGCTTAGTCTCACGGGAGATCAGTAAGTCTCGGGGCAGCACCTCCCATCGGTAATTTGTATCGACGCCTTCGCGACACTAGTTGCCGAGACTAGAGCTGTTTTTGGCACTGCGGGCTCCCACGTTAAAATGACCTTGTGTCAAATTTGCCGTCGTGGGTAGGAAAATAAATGATTGGCGTCTACTGAAAAACACATTTCAATGAAATCTCTGCCCTGACGACACATTAATATCTGAACGGACACAGTTTTTCATTGAACTGTGTCTTTTAGATGTCGATGAATTGTTTGGCCAAAGATTTCATTAAAATATCTGCACTAAAGAGGCTTTCCTTTTCTTACTGAATGACAGGTTTTTGTCCCTGGCCATCGCAACAGACGATGAAAGTGCACATTAGTATCCCTAATAATAATTATACCACATATGGACATTGCATATTCGCGAATTATTCATCGGCGTGGTAGGCTGCGAAAATCTTACTAAACATTAGATGCCGTTGTTTAGATCTCGAAGAAAAGCTAATAGGTTAAAGGATTGCCGTCTTTACCGGGGAAGTCACGACCTGTCTTCATTTGGCGCTGAATAAATCAAGGATTTATAGATTTCTCTTTTTAGTGTAGAGCGCAAGC
>VCCN01004895.1:1440721-1452343 GCA_006491835.1 Architeuthis dux
AGAGATTTACTGAATAAAGTAATAGTTTGCTTTGACGTCATCGTTTTCTTCTAATTATTTAAAACTGTTTCTTTTGAACACTATATCTGGAGGGGGATCATTTTAAATCTCATCAGTGTACATATCTAAGTAAGACTGTCTGATATTAACTATTTACCCAATCTATTCAAAACTTATTTAATGACAGAAATGATTCCGTACACCTCGTATATATTTATATTGTCAAAGATCAAGACTCAGAGTGAAATATGATGGGTCTGGAATAGATATTTTAAGTTGAATGTGCATTCTTATACGTACATTGTTTGGTCATATGTTACAACAATTTTCTTTATTAATAAATATTTATTTTGAATGGAGCGTGATTTCTTTCTAAACTTCTGAGATTAACTCTCTTCACTCTTACCTAATACAAAGAGAACTAGAAAGCACTCAGAGAGCGCATACCTCTGCCAACGCCATTGTTAAGGGAAGTAATTTTGCATGGATCCACCCAAAGATTTCATCAATTATTCCGTAGTCCATTGCTCACCCTTCCACAACATTTCATTGAAATTCATTGAGAACTTTTAGAGATATCGTGTGGAAAGACGTGAACTTTTGGCGTTATTATGTGGTATAGACATATAACTACGACGTAGGGGAGGTAATTGCGCATGGATTCGCCCCAAGATTTAATCACTTCTTCCGTAGCCTATCGTCCAACCCTCCACAACGTTACATTGAAATTCTTTGAAAACCTTTGGCGATATCGTGTAGATCGTATACATACATGTATGGGGGAAAACGGGAAAATACCTTTCAATTAAAAAATAATACCTGGATCCGACCCCAAATTTAACCAACTCTTCCTTCATTGAAATTCATTGAGTACTTTTGGAGATATCTTGTGGAAAGACAGACAGGCGGAAAAACAGAAAGAAGGAAAGACAGAAATACAGATAGAAATACAGACAGACAGAAATACAGACAGACAGACGAGGGGAAAGGCGGAAAGATGGAAAGACAGACAGACAGAAATACAGACAGACAGACAGAAAGACGGGAAGACAGAAATACATACATACAGACAGACGGGCGGAAAGGCGGAAAGATGGAAAGACAGACAGACAGAAAGACAGAAAGACGGAAAGACAGAAAAACAGACATACAGAAATGCGGAAAGACAGAAAAACAGACAGAAAGACAGAAAGACGGAAAGTCGGAAAGACAGACAGACAGAAAGACGGGAAAACAGACAGACACACGGAAAGACGGAAAGACGTGAGCGAATACATATACCTCTCTAACTTTGTCGACAGAGGTAACAAAGACAATGGTGAAGTTTTTGAAGATTTGAGTCAATTGAACCAATTCCAAATTATTTAAACCAGTTAATTATGAATCTAGAAAGCAGGAACCACAGACTAGAACGAGTTGAACCAGAGAAAGTGTGGATTGTTTTATGCATCCTTTACGGTGTCTCTAGTCTCCGTCACTGTTTTCGTCTCTAGTGCCTTCAAAATAATTACAATAACAAGATTGGCTGCTGCAGGGTCAACTACACTCCAACTTCTATTCCAACTGAAGATTATTACTGCAAATTTTGTATTGTATAAATGAAAAATTATTTTAAAAAAATGTTTTTCGTTAATATTTAAATCAATTTAGCTCAGGCAGTAAAAATCACGGTAGGCGAATGGGGATTTTACATATCGGTTTACATCCCTAGTTTTGGTGAGGATTGTTGTTGTTGTTCCTGTTGTTGTTGTTCTTGTTGTTCTTGTTACGGTAGGAAAACAAAGTCAACTCCTGACTTTGTCCAGGAGTTTGACAATTCTCACCCCCCAGAACTGATAGACTAAGCGAAATCTTACTATAATTCACCAAATTTCCGTCATCGCATAACACAAGAATCACCATCTGTGGTTGCTAATGTGACACCGGAGCATGTTTTTCGCATATCAGCCTTTGAAAATTGAATAAAATATAATAATAATGTGGATCTGCATTCGCACTCTCCCCGATAATAATGATCTAATTTCCATGTATGTATGTATGTATGTATGTATGTATCTATCTATCTATCTATCTATCTATCTATCTATCTATCTATCCATCTATCTATCTATCTATCTATCTATTTATTTATTTATCTATCTATCTATCTATATATCTATCTTAGTCTTAGTGCATTTTAGCCAGAGGTATAGATTTAAGGTACCCCTAAAAAAACTCTTATTAGGGTCAAAGGTCCCAGTTAGGCCTTCCAAATGAACTAGCTGGAAATCCCACAGGTAGGACGAGTTTTCAGCTAGTCTTATTAATTCAGAGTAACCAATTCCGCACTCCTCAACATTTCTCAGCCTTTCCACATCCCAAATATCAATGTCAATTCCAGCCATCATTTGTTTCTTGTCAGTATTTTACTTGTTGGTCGGTATGTAAGGAAGAATATCACCAACCCAGCAGTAATGGTGGGTCCACGCCCGTTGCCAGGGTACAGCGAATAGGGGGGGCGTAGAAAAAGTTGCTAAAAAAGCGCTAAATCTTTTTTCAGGCAAAAATGGACAAAACACACCAAAAAGATACTAAAAATAGCAAAAACACACCAAAAATGGCCAAAATGTTAAGCACTAATTTAGAGCTTTTTCGCTTTGCCAAAACAAAAAATAGCCAAGTGTGAAAGAAGGTGAAGCAGTTTCAAACGCTGGAGAAGTGTCGTAAAAATGGTTTATGTTGTAAAAATTAGCACACTAAAATCAATTCACATCACATTAACCAGGGGGGGGGGCAAGTGATTTCCATGAGGGACCAGGCTCCCCCCTTGGCTTCTTATTATTGAGGCCAGGCAAGGTAGTATTTGGCAAATTTCAAAATGCCTCTGTAAAGTTGGAAACCTTAGAAATAAGACCATTTCATTCTTGCCCGCATAACTCGTCGAATCTCGTTTCCTGTGTGATTATTCTTGAAAGCAATATAACTGGTTATTAAATGGAGGCCATATAAAGCGACTTTCAAAGGCAAATATTCTAAAGGAAAGTTTCTCCAAGAAATGAAATCTTTGGATCATGATTCACGGCGACCTTAATAATCGATTTAACGTTTCACGGGAAGAAAAGAACAATATTAAAATTACGGTCTGGTTAGTCAGTCAATAGAAACCGTCACGTGACCAACGTCTTTTGACAGAATGCCGTGTTGGGGGTGATCAATGAATACGTTACTTCTCTCGCCTTTTGTTGGGCAGCGATCACTAAAAGAGTCTGAATTTTCAACAAAAAAAAGAGCGAACACTGCCGGATACAAACTAAGGGACCAATTTGGGATAAACTTACATTGTAAATTGAACTCCCCCCAAAAAAAACACGTTTTTCTAGATACAATAAGGAGTAAATGTCTAAATGTTCAGCCGTCTAGCTCCATTGATGCAGCTTGTACGCGTGATACATCCATAGCCAGCCAGACCAACTTAAAAACTGAAGAAACCTATTTTCCTGGTGCATTTATTATATGACAGGTATTAACGCGTCTTGAAAACATCGCTTCAGAAAGAAAAAAGCTTTAGATAAACCTACTTAAGTGAGTTTTAGTTGATGCACGTCTGGAGATCTACGCGCACGAACATATACAAACATCTTTTTTAATCTCTTCTATAAGAAAGAATCCAATGATGCATGCATTTCTGCAGTTACACTAACAAACGCCAATTACATATGATCTACATTTTACAAATGGGCGAGGTCTGTCCGGAAAGTATCCAGCCATTTAAAAAGTACTCCTCTTGGAACCTTACACATTTATCTAAGCGTCCCATCCACTTTTCAGAACAGTCTACAAAGTCATCTTTCGGGATCGCTTATCAGCTGCCTCGTCACGTTCTCTTTAATCTTGTCCACGGTCTGAAATCTCTTTGGGAAAAGACAGAAGTCGCAGAGAACCAAATCTGGACTGTAAGGATGGGTGAGAGACCTGGGTGATGCGATGTTTTGCCAAAAGCCTGGCTTGAGACGTGAAGAATGACTTGTTCGGTAATTGTGAATGTCGACGGTCACAAGTCAATGGCGTATCACTGGCGACATATTAACGGGAGAGTGTCTGTTCATGCATGCGCAGTAAGGACTTTATTATTAAAGTTGCTGTAAATGGTTAAATCAAAACTCATTCAATTACAAAGTTAGGTGACAAACTATACAGATGCTTAATGTGAAAACGTTTACACATGGCATACCAATTATTAATTGCTACATTATTTTAGGTAATTCATCTTTTGTGCGTACATTAATTTCCTTTGTGCGCTGGTTGAAAAACGTGTGTTCGCGCTCACAGCTTTGAGGGAACTATATCCATGAAGTGTAATAGTCAAAATGACCGAGACCAGGTCTATCTACGCTTAAGACTTAAAACATTACACTGTGAAACTCTTTTGTTTTTTAAAAACTTTTTTTTGTTCCTGGGTAATGAGTGTCATTTTCTGATTGATTATGTCTAAAAAGTATAGAAAATGGCTATTACCCCCTTTTGTGACCAAGACAGTGATAATTTGAAATCTACTAATTTTCCATTGGACAACGGGCGAATTTGCACATTTTAATCACATATAAGAAGAAAAACAACCACATATGAATATCACTATCCTGGCCACAAAATCAAAGTTTGAAGGTAATGATTGACATTTTCTATACTTTTTACACATAAGCAATCAGAAAATGACACTTACTACTCAGGAACAAAAAATCACGTTTCGTGTTATCTGTCGAGAAAAGACATTTCATTTGGATTTTAACATGAAGTGTCCGTTCTCTTCAGAATCTTGAATAGCAAAACAAAGATTTTGTAACCACTTCTATCAAAGAGTAAGAGAATGCATGCTGTCATTAAGATATACAACATCTTCAGCATCAAAGCTTTGAAATATATCGCTTCTGGGTTCACCCGTTCTTGCCCACACAGCCACACACGTGAACAGTGATGGTTGCGAGCGTATAACGCACACATACAGGAATCTGTTGGATGTACGCAAGTATGTTTTTTTATGTGTTTTATATTATTATCTCGTTTTATGTTAACATTGTATATATCCTTTATCATTATATCTTATAATAAGAAAAACAACCACATATGAATATCACAATCCTGGCCACTTGGTTAACATAAGCCAAGACACTTCATAATTTTAAGAACACAATTGCCATGCCAATTGAACTTAACAAATATATTTAATTAAGTAATTAAAAAAAAAACAGATGCTAATAAATATTATGAGAGTGAAAAAATAAATAAATAAAAATGGGTGGAGTTGAGTATGGTGGTGATGTGTTCATAAAATTAATATTTTTATAAAATGATTTGATTTTTTGGTTTTAACCCATTCGCTTGATAGATTGCATGTAACAATGAAACAGACTGTCAATCTATAGCGAATCCCATAATAAATATAAAGTATATATATATGTGTGTGTGTGTCTAATATATTGGACATCACACACATAAAGATGCATGTTTTAGACTTAATTTACTTTTACAATAAATAATATTTATTTTAATTTGATGATAATCTCCAGTTCCAACGTGAAGGACGTACTCACCCGAATTGCAAATATATTGAATTTATGTTACAAGAACTGGCTGAAAACCCGCCCTACAAACGGGATTTTACGATAGTACCCGCGGAAAGCCTAAATGGGGTCTGTGGTCCCAATAAGAGATCATAGATTTGAATTACTATGTATTTATTGAATCATATCTTATTTGCAAATCTTCATAATCATTAACTCATAGATCACATTTAATTTAAATATCTGGGGGGAATTTCACAAAAGATAAGTGAATTATAGATAGATAGATGGATAGATAGATCGATAGATAGATAGATAGATGGATAGATAGATAGAAATCAGATCATTATTATCGATGTGGGCGCGAACGCAGACTCCACAATATTATGGGGGGGGGTCAAAGAGTAACTTGCTAAAACATGCCTGGGGGTCCCATTAGTACACACAGAAAATGTCATGGGGATATATTGCGTGGTTCCTGAGTTACGTTGTCACAGACAGACGAACAGACATTTGGTAAATATATATATAGGATATATAAAAATATCATCATCATCATCAGCCGTTATAAGTCCACTGCTGGACAAAGGCCTTTCCCATCTCCTTCCATGACAACCTATCTTGTGCTAAAGTCTGCCAAGTCTTAGCGGAAAACTTTTCTATCTCGTCCCTCCATCTTGTATCTGGTCTTTTCCTACTTCGTTTACTGTCCCATGGGCACCAATCGGTTAGTCTTTTCCCCCATATATTGTCATCTCTTCTTGCTAGGTGGCCAGCTCATCTCCACTTTAACTGCTTAATTAGTTGTATAATATCTTTCACTCTAGTCCTCTCTCTGATCCATGTTGATCTTTTTCTATCTCTTAGAGTTATCCCTAGCATTGCTATTTCCATGGCTCTCTGTTCTATTCTGAGTGGGTTTTCAGCTCGTTTGGTTAATTTCCATGTTTCGCATCCATAAGTCATGGCTGATATTATGCAGCCGTTGTATACTTTACGCTTTAGGCACATTGGCAAGGTGCTATTAAAAATATAAAACGCAGTAAATATTGAAACGTATGGGGACATGAAGACGAGAGTGATTCTATCTCACCAATTGAAATTCCTATCCGAATCAAAATAATTATGAATGGTCCCTTCATAAATTCACCCCTAACGTCGTCTTCTGAATTCACAAAATAATGATGATGATGATGTTGATGATGATGATGATGATGATAGCATCGATGATGATGATAGCATCGATAATTACGATAATGATATTCAGTTGTTCATTTCCAACTTGATTTGTTAACATTCAACGACCAGTTTTTGTGGAGGTCGTATATGCTTGTCAAAAGTCTTGCTTTCCCACGTAGGATGAGTTATGCAATTTATTTTATGGATTGTTTATTAGATTTTAGATCACACAAATTCCATTAATAATTCCTGTGTGTATTATATTGTAATGTTATCACCTTCTTGGATGTTGGCGACAAACGTTCAACGACAGTTGGTTGGTTTCGTCACTCCTTGTTGTGGACGGTGTCAGGGTGCACGATGTGTCAGGACTTCGGGAAGACGGAGGTTGGTCTCTGGAAAGAATTGGCCTGGAACGTAACGAAGGGTCGAGACGGAGACGATTTTTCTTCTAAAAGAATAAACTCTGTTTATTCGTAATTCTACAGAAATGTTTTGTCAAACACATTCTCATAAAATTGAGAGAGAGAGGGAGGGAGAGAGAGAGGGGAGAGAGAGGGAGAGGGAGAGTGTGTGTGTGTGTGAGAGAGTGTCGGTGTCTAGGCAAACTTAGGGGGTGACCACTCAATCTGTGGGACACTTTCTTTTGTTTTCCATCTGTCAGTCTTATTTGTAGTGTTTTTCTTTATAGTTTCTAAAGGTTAAATTAATTAATTTTGTTTATTCTGTATATTTTGAATTCACCAATGCTCGTTTATTAAACAGATTTCTATTTTTAGGTATTTTCTATCGATGTTTTGACTCCTATTTCATTTTCTCCTGAGTTACCTCTTGACTTTATCAAAAGTACCACTGTTGTTTATTAAAAGTGTCAAGTCGATTGTTTTAGTTAGTGTCAATCTGTATATTTTGAACTTCCAATATTTTCTTTTCGTTTACCTAGCTAGCTAGCTAGCTAGCTAGCTATCTGTCTATTTTTATGTATGCACCCCTTTGTCATGGTACAATATGCGAATGAGGAATGTTATTGTTGATTTTTCCAGAAAATAAATTTGCTAATGTTTCAATTTTAGCAGAACCCTCGATCGTCTAGACTTTGGATGGAAGGAAACGAAAGCCGAATTTTTATTCTAACTGGGACTTAAAATTGTGCAACAAAACTGACACCTGAGTATTGTCAATGGACGAGTCGGGGACCAATGTTCAGTTTATGAATGAACCACAGAAAAACAACCTGGGCAGTTTGTTGGTCCATATTTGTGGAATTAAAATCAAGAATACCTAAATAATGAGTTGTGCAGGAATCACATGGCTTTCGTCGGAAAAGGGTGCGTGTTCTTCATGTCCCATCTACCAACTCAGCAAAACAACGTTGACAGGCCTTAATAGAATGACAATTCTATGCTAATTGTTAATTGCAGATATATTGGGTGTATACTATTAGAGTATATAAAAATGTAAAATATTTAAAAAATATGACGACCTGGAATTTTACGGTCTTTTTTATGCGTCACGAAAATATCAGTTGGAAATTGTCATAAATTCTTTTTTACAACATTTTACTTAGATTTCTATGTATTATTAAGATTTGCGATACCAAAAATATAAATATCTTTATTAAATTTGACTAGTTATACCTTCATCATGAAGGTAAAAACTAGTCAAATTTAATAAAAAATACTGTATTACAATGCTACGTCCCATAATAATAAAAATTGATATATAAATATCTATTAAGTTATTTTCTATAGTTTTGAAGGGTCATTAACATTCAAATAAATAGTTCTTCGGACGATTGAACTCCTTCTTGATGATAATGATGATCCAAGAATGGATCAGCCGAAACGTCGTGTTAACAGCACAAACAACAAGAAGGAGTTCAATCGTCCGAATAACTATTTGAATCTATTAAGTTGTTACACATGCAATGTCGTTTGTTTTTGTTTTCATTATAGAGAATGAAGCTAAAAGTGAAAGATTTACTAGTGTAATTGCATTTTTTGGAGGTTAAATGTAAATAGTGAAATAATTGGTTATTATTAGAGTGTTTTGAGTCCTTTAACAGCAGTGGTGTCTATCCAAGCAGTTAGAATAATTTTCAAGTATGATTTTAAATTGGGACTTAATACTGCTCAAGCTTATGATAACGCCCATAAAGCATTTGGAGTGAACACTACTACAGTGCGAACTGTTCAGCGTTGATTCAATAGGTTTAGGTCTGGAAATATGGATACTAATAATAAGCCCCGAGGTTTCGACCCACGAACAACGGTTCGAGCTCTTTCTGGAGATTTTAGGACTTCGACAGTGACCGTATCACGTCATCTCAAGGCTATAGGAAAGGTTAAAAAGTTGGGGAAATGGATCCCACATGAACTCAATGAAATACTTCATGATAGTGCAAGAGAATTGGGATATGAAATCTTGCAGCATCCTCCATATTCACCTGACATTTCTTCTACTGATTATAATCTTTTCAAGCATTTTGAACTTCATATCTGTAATAAAAGGTTCAATAATAGGGAAGTCACAATTCGTGCTTTTACTGAATTTGTGACCACTAAACCTAAAGAATTTTAGGGAGACGGCATGTTATCATTTCAAGGTCCTTAACAAAGGACGAATAGTGTCTCGCGTCGGTCCTCTCTCTCTCTCTCTCTCTCTCTCTCTCTCTTCTTCTTCTTCTTCTTGCCTTCCTTGTCCGTTTTTCTTCCTGTCTTTCTCCACCTTTCTCTCTCCCCTCGTCTCTCTTTTCTTATCTTATTCCTTGTCCCCTTTTTCTTTGTCTTTCTCCATCTCACTCTGTCCCCCTCTCTCTCTCTCTCTCTCTCTCTCCCACCCACTCACTGATAGACAACCATCGGTAATTAGATTCTCCTTCCACATAGCCTATTAGCATTATTAAGCAACAGAATAGTGTGTCCAGGTGTCGGTCGTTTTCAGAGCTTGGCGTTAAATAGATTAAACCATACGCTTTGTCTAAGAACATAACCAAAATAGGAGTTAAACTCATAATTCAATCAACGCCAATGGAGTGCGGTCAGTCTTGTGCTGGTAACAAAAAAACAAGCCTGATTGCTGCAGGGTCAAACTCACTCCAACTTCTATTCCGACTAAAGTTGATTACTGCACCTTTTGTATTGTATATATAATAAATAAATTCGTAACTATATACTTGTTAGTTTAGCTCAGTTGGTAAGAGAGCCGCCTTCCAATCATATGGTCGTGATTTCAAATCACGGTAGGGAAATGTTAATTCATATATCTGTTTGGTCTAACGTGACGTGATAGACAAACAGTGAAGAGTTTTCTCCCCTGAATTTGGTGAGGGTTGTTCTTGTTGTTCGTGTTACGGGGGATAACTAAGTCAACTCCAACTTGGACTGGACTTCTCAAAGGCAAATGTGGTATTTGGTGATTTAATTAATATAAGTATTTCGTGTCTGGTGTTTCTGGTGTGCCGATGTTTATATTTTTTAAATTTTAATTATAAGTTTAAATAAATTCTATACAATTTCCCTCTACAAAATTATCAGTGTTCTTCATCCAAATCTTAATATTCCTTGTATAGTCCTCCTGGATATCTGTTACTATACAGTACTTACTTGTACACAGGACCGGATTAGACTATACGCAAGACATTGAGGTGAGCCCACAAATAAATAGAAAAAAACAAAAGTAAAAAGATCAATCATAAATAAAATAATTACTTAATACATTTAGCACGTTAAAAGAAATATTATTTTATAGGTAAAATACCCCTTTTTAGTTTAAATATTTGTACATATCTTATCGTTATGCTTATGTTTCAATATAAATGTCCTTATCAATAAACTATGTTTATGTTTCAATATAAATTTACTCTGTTCAGATCGCATATAATTTTAATATGGTGGTCCCAGAATTATGGGTGGCGTAGGACCCATTGCGGTCTTAATCCGGCTCTGCTTTTATATTTTGCTGATAGGGTCACTTTATGCTGACTCATTTAGTTTGCATATCTCTCATGCGTTCTTTAAACATTATAACACTTTGTTAAAAGAAATTCTGTTTTTCCCATTTTCACTCTCTGTGTGATCCACCATATCTAATTTCCATTGTAAGACCTCGAAATAAGGTACTGAGACTCACATATGTGCTAGACTCTTCGGGACTGTTCCCAGGGCTCAGACCACTATTGGTACTACCGTCACTTTCATGTTCCACAATCTTTCCAGCTCTCTGCAATGTTTAGATACTTATCTAGCGTTTCACTTCCTTTCCTGTTGCTTGCTACTATCTGACATGTTCTTTCTTGTTGTTCCCTACAACTAAATCTAGTCTTATACCATTGGTCTGTCTGGTTGAAATGCAGTCGTTTGCACACTTCCCAGTTGATCACCGTTCCCACCAGTCATGCCCGTTCTTGTACTCCTGGGCCAATTTTCTGCATTCGCTGGGGTTGAATGTCTCATCTTTATCTCCGCTTAGTCCACATTTGCTGTTCACCTGTATACTCATTTCGATTACAATGTCATGGTGTGGGTGACAGTCTATAGAGATATATCATATATACACGATGACACTTTTGGCATAATATTTTTGTTGCTTGTTGCTTCAGAGTTTTTTTATATTTCCAAGGCACACTTCGGTTGTTGTTGTTGTTGCATGCAGTTCTTTTCAAATGATACATGTCGATATTTTCTTTTTATTATTGAGGAAAATCCCTTCATGTCGGTAATTCCAAAGTTCCCGTTGAAGATCGCATGTATTTTCAGACTTTCTGAACCAACTTGGAATGCGTGGCTAAATACACCTGTGGCCCCAATTATATGAGACATGGAAATCTTTTAGCATTTCACACCTTTTCTTGGAACTTTTTCGGTTATTCTTTTTTGCAGATCTCATTTCTATTGTGATGTGACCG
>VCCN01004895.1:1474208-1486726 GCA_006491835.1 Architeuthis dux
TATACGGTAATGTCTCCATTAGAAGACATTGAACATACAAAACACCTGGGAATTGAGAAGTTGGTATACGCTGTATCCCCGCGTACCCTCCCCCATTTCCATCCCTACATTCTACGATTTTCCTTCAACTGGGAGCTTAAGCATTGTTTTCGATCCGCGCTGTTTATTCACTACCGTAGATCGACGGTCTGGGTTAAGTTGTGATAAAAAAAAAAACTAAAATTTAAGAAATAGTAGTCAAAATTAATCGAATTCAGTGAATCGAAAAAACATAAATTGAACAAAAAAAGGAAAATTGGAAGATACAAATTCAACAATCGTGTTAATAATCCAGGATTAATCTATGTAATGAATTACATAGATTAATCCTGGATTATTAACACGATTGTTGAATTTTTATCTTTCAATTTTCCTTTTTTTGTTCGAGTGTGTCTTTTTCTGTTTGTTTCTCTGTCCGTAACAATGGATACTTCCACTTAAAGATAACAATTTTGATGATGAAAATATCTCCTAGTCACCATTTGAAACAATGGACTCTTCTTCTTAAACGTGTTCAGTTACTTTTTAATAAAAACCCAGAAGAAATAGATAAGACGTAAACATGTATTTACACTATTAACAGCTTTGAAGTAGTGAACTATTAAATCTTAAAGTGAGTAAGAGAATATCAAGAAACCGCTCGAACTCCACAGAAACACGGGTAGATATTTGTTACCAAATGCATCACGGCCTCTGGTATACTTAGTTTCTTTTTTATAAAATATATCCGTGAATTATTTCACTAGTATGAATGTCACGTATATTTATTAGATATTGGACATTACGGGGCAACGAGTAGATATTTACTAACCGTATCCTAGTCTGGAACAAGGCAGCCATAGTAGAGTACTCTGGGAGCATCGAACTCACTGTCAATGACTTGCTAGGTGGGCTTGCTAACCACTTCACCCGGCAAACGCTGGTGTGTGGCAACGAGTAAAGAAAAGAATGGATGCAATTAATAAGGGATACAAATGTGAGCCCACGTCCAGCCTAGTGCAAACCATCTTGATTCGTCTTTTAAGTCTATGTAATATTTATATATATGTATGTTAAATCAATAAGTAATGTATATGTATGTTAAATCAATAAACACGAAGAAGCAAGCTCCCAGCAGCACACATCCCGTTTCCGGTCCCAGAAACGCGGACCGGGAGTGGGAACGGAGAATGCTCAGTTCTTCACAGGCAAACAGCCCTGTCAACATGTTGTCTTTTGTTTCGTCTTCTTTTCTTAACATGCTAAACACGGTTACGAACCAAACGCGTTCTAACTACACACAGCTAAAACAGAAAGAACAACAAAGCGAACAAAGTCACAAATAACAGACAACATTATAGCCTAGACCAGTGGTCATCAGCCTGGGTTTGTACAAACCTAAAGGGTTCGCGAAAGATTTCTTGGGGTTCGTGAAAAAACGGGGTTTAGGCGGGGTTCGTCAGTAAGTTTTGACAGGGAAGCTTGATCAAAATTGTTAATATTAACAATAATATTACATAAAACATTTCGGTTTTGACAAAAATTTCATTTTGTGAAAAATGTCAAACCATTTCTGCTCTCTGGAGATTGCTAAGTATTGTTGATATTAACTTTCATTATTAATTTACAGCGCGCTATTTTTATGAAATGGTATAGTTTTTAATAAAGGAAAATGAAAAGATGTGTACGTATATATACTTTCTATCATCAAGTTTAATGGTTCTTTCTAAGTGTCTCAGTAATAGTTGGTGTTCGTATCGTGAAAAAGGGTTGGTGACCACTGGTCTAGGCATTGTTTTTAAAGCTGTTTTCCACACCCGGTAATTCTTCGGTTGGTCATGGAATTTAAGGAAGCTTCACAAGACAATTTGACGCCGAACGAAGTGTTTGTCTAGTTCTCTCATGGGAACGTAGCTGTCCAAAGTTTTATATATTTAGTATCTGATGGACAGGGATGGATCAAAATATTGACATGGGCAGTCGCCCAGGGTGGCAAGTGTAAATGGGAAAATGAATAAATTAAACTGTCAAAATAATAAAATTCCCTAGTGTGAAGTCAGATCTTTTCAGGAATATTAAATACTTTCTGTTTTGGTGAAATTAATAGAAAGAATTGCCGAAGAAAATGCTCATGACCAATGACAAGCTCAGACAGGCTTAGCTAGTTTGGTGAGATGGTGTACTCACAATTGCTGGGAAGGTGAGTTGGGTGAGGCGATGTCGTAAGGAATTTCCGGTTCACGCTTACCTTTTGTTTTGTGATGTGTGGCCAGTTTAGCTGGTAAAGACACACGAAAAATTATGATCTGAAGATAAATTCATCACACAAAATGAGCGTGCTCAAAAGTCTCATAGAAAATCGCAATCTTTCAGTAATAATTCTTTGTCTGTAATAATTGTCTCCATAATTACTGTAGGTGTAAATATAATTAGATTCTAATGGGTGGATGGACACTCTCTTTTTTATAATGAATATATAATCTGTTCTATTCATCAAATGATGATCAGAAACTCTGATGCTGCGTCGGAACTGTTTTCTTTTACCTGATTATTGTAACAAATGGAGTCAAAATTAGAAAATGAATAAATTAAACAGAATAAAATGATGCCCCTGTTATTTTGCTGTTGTTTAATGTTTGTTTGTCACAAAAAAGTGTAAAGATAATTATTATTTGTCAGTAATGCAAATGGACAGCCTCCCTTTTTATAATAATGAATCGATTATATTCATTAAATGATGGTCTGAAAGTCTGATTCTCTGCGGGACTGTTTTCTTTTAGCTGATTACTAGGACCTCTGAGAGGAATTTAATAAGGCGGTGCAAAACTGTTTTGCCCCCTCCCCACACACACTGCACGAACACTCTCATCCTTCAGCCATCCCGTTTTCGTCTGCTATAACCATGTTAGCACACCAAATTATATTCGCTCGACGGTAAAAGAGTCAATCTATTTTATTAATGGACATATCGTATCAACTTTCGATATACAGTTCTACCCAAGAAACGTGCACCGTTTGGCCTTCCGGGCCCCGTGCAATGCACCGGTTGCACCCCCACCCCTCAGAGCCCTGCTAATTACTGTAATAAACCGGTACAAATGGTTACAACTTATAGTGTGACTCTTTCTCTCATCTCCTTTATTCGTTATTGTACATGGTCGTTTAAAATCAATTACATCCACCCACCCATTATAATCTAATTCTATTTACACCTGCAGTAATTATGGAGACCCCATTAATACGAATATAATAAAATCATAATTGAAAGTGACTTTTTATTGTTGTACAGCAAAATACATTACTTCGTTATTCCACTGCGCATGCGTACATATCCTTTTCCTTCGGCAATGAAGAGACAATTTCTCAATTTTTTTTCAATTAGAGCTTGGACCGTCTTGAACGCTTGATTTTAATGTTCCTCGTAGATGAAACTATTTAGATGGAGTGAAAGTGTTTAACTAAATTATCCTTAGCAAAACTGAAGAAATGGCATTATACATAGTTAACATGATTATAGTTTTATATCCTTTTTTTCTTCTTTTTCGTTATATTGTACTCTCTTTTATTTATCTGTATTATGTTTCTCCTTTTCTTTTTGATTCTTTTTCCCTCTTTCTCTTCCTCATCTTCTTTAACCTTTCTTTTTTTTCTGTTTCCTTCTTTTAGTTTTTGATAATCTTTCCTTTTTTCTTCGACATCTTCGCTATCTTTGCTTTTACCCTTTCGTTCTTTTAATTTCCTCTCTCTCTCTCTCTCTCTCTCTCTCTCTCTCTCTCTCTCTCTCTCTCTCTCTCTCTCTCTCTCTCTCTCTCTTTTGCTAATGACACCCAAATTGATTAATGTCATATTTCATTACTTTTAAATTAATTTTTCAGATTAATCAAAATTTAATTTAATCAAAACAATGATGAAATGTGATACGATTTCTTCACAATCTTCTTTTATGTAGTTGAACGGGTCTGGATTCTACATTTCGTCCTTATTTTGATTGAATTTAATTAAATGTTGATTACGGTGTAATCTGAGAATTTGCGCTTTTGACTTGAATCAATTCTTTGTCCGGATTCTGCATTTGATCCGGTAGGTTTACCTTCCTGGTGTCATGTCCATAGCCAATTCTCTAAACTCATGTCCATAGCCAATTCGCTAAAAATGCTTAGAATTCCCTGGCGTTTTACTCTGAATCAAAGTTTGTACCATATTGTCAGAACCGGATTAAGCAAGTGCAGGGCCTGTAGCAGATGTTATAAAGGGGTCCCAAATTAAGAAAATACTCATAAATATTAAAACACATACGTTTTTTACTTGCAAAATAATTAACTTTTTTTACATTTCTATACAGCCAGATAATACGACAAATATGTATGACATTTCAGTAAAAGTATTACTTTGTTTTCGTTTAGATCTTTGTGCAGCGGTTTAACTTCAGTTTCATATACCTTCATATTTATGCGTCGTATTTGTATCATATAGATACCACACTCCCATTAATTACTGTGTTAAAATAATAACCCCAATTAAAGGTGATATTTGATTAAAATCGCTAACCTTAAACACCCAGTCGTTCATAAAATTTGAGAGCAGTATAATACTATATTAATAGAGCAAGTACAGAACCACTGAATCAGAATTGATAGCTTGCACGCATTTTGCACGGGATCCTTGGGATTGCGGGGCCCGTAACATAAGCTAATAATTTTCTACATAGTTAATCAGGGACTGCATATTGTTTATCTTAAAAAACAAATAAAGAAACTTGGGAAGGGACATTAACATTCAATTAATTCTTCGGGCGATTGAACTCCTTCTTGTTGTTTGTGTTGTAAACACGACGTTTCGGCCGATTCATTCTTCGGCCTTCCTCAGGTGTAAATATCCGAATATGATGGGGTGAACAGAAGTTTTTAATTTCAAAGGTGGTAACTCTTATATCGTAGGATTCGGGTGTTTCTTTATCCTTGTCTTGTCGGGTCCGGGTTTGTTGAGTAGCGGCAAGACAAGGATATAGAAATACCCAAATCCTTCGTTATAAGAGTTACCTCCTTTGAAATTAAAAACTTCGGTTTACCCCATCACATTCGAATATTACACCTGAGGAAGGCCGAAGAATGTATCGGCCGAAACGTCGAGTTAACAATACAAACAACAAGAAGGGGTTCAATCGTTCGAAGAACCATTTGAAATAAAGAAATAATAAATAAAGCATAAACTGCTTTATTTATTATTGCTCAAGTTGAAACTCAATCTGAATTTGAATGCGTTTTATTATCTAATTTGAACAATTTGAGAGCAAATTAAACCAGCTCTGCATTAATGGTATTTTCCACAACTGTTGAATGGCTGACTCAATTTAGAGATCAACTCTCATCAACTGATTTCATGATAGAAAGACATTAACCAAATCCTCACAGAAAACTATAACAATTAATGCCAATCGGATGTTCTTATGCTGCAGACATTTTCATTACAATTTGATTCTTTATTGTTTGAATGAGAGAATGTTTGTCGTAATTTTATCCCGAGTATCTGGCTCTCGAATGCTTATGTACAGAATGTACACGCCTCAAACGCGTATGTCACATTTAACATTAAGATAAAATAAGTTATCCTTTATAAGTTCAAGAGATTCTTTCTGAGCCTGGTTACCGTACTTCGCCGAGAGCACAGATGTCGACATGTGCCTTCTCAAGCTCTCTGCAAATGATAACTGTCGCACACTCAGCTCTTATTGAATCAGCACTATCATTCCCAGGACAAAGGATAAGAAAGTTCACATCTAGGGGCTTTGATATTTGTGGATGATGTATTATCATCATTTCTGTTATTTGCTATCTTGATGTCAATGTGAGGTTGCACCAAAGACGACTCTACTCTATCTAATATCTAATCTAATCTATATATAATGAACAGTGTAACCTTTCTGTTTGTTTAGCTGTCCGTAACAGTGCACTCTTCAACTTAAACAAGTTCAGTCATTTTTTAAAATAAAACCTCAGATTAAATTGATGAGATGTAAAAAGTTATTGAACTATTAAGTCTTAATAGAATGCAAAGAAATCGCTCGAATTCCGCAGAAATACAAGTAGATATTTTCGGAATGGGACGATTGGGCGCATTCGTTTGGGTACGACCGTTTTGGCACGGTCGTTTGAGCGCCATCCGATTTGGCGCCAGATTTATGGGCGCTAGAAAAAAATGTTGATTGATTCACCATCATTCAAAGGTGAAAATTCCAAAAGCTTCAAAACTGTTATGTAACTTTATTAAAAGATGAAAACATCCAATCTGTTAATCACTAAAAAAAGCTTAAATTATATCATTTGGTAATAATGAGCAATGCTTTTGGAACATTTTTAAATTCGTTAAAATTCTAATGAATTTTTGAAAGTGGCATTTTATTGGGTTTTCAAAAGTGGGGGATATTGACATTAAAAATATTTCCGCTAATTCTTTTTAAAAGAAAGCCTACATTTGGTCGTAGATATGATAATTACAGAAAATTTTATTAATTTCCAATAATTATTTGAAAATCGGTAGATTTTTAAAATCAATCGTTCAAATTCTGAGTTTTAACGTAAGATTTTTTAGAACTGAAAAAATTTCCAAGCAATTATCGGGGTTTCTATGTACTTGATTCATCAACATTCAAAGGTGAAACTTTAAAACGCTTTAAAACTGTAATGTAACTTTGTTAAAAAATAAAATCATTAAATCTGTTATTTATTAAAATGTAATGTAGTTTTATTGAGACCATTTCGTAATTATAAACAAGGCAAAAAACGCACCTGATCCGCCATCTGTAGCCTGAGCAAGCAAGGAGAACTAGTTTTCCAATAGGTGTATATAATCTCTAGCTCAATTTACAGATATATTGTAATTTTGTTCCTTTAAAACTGTCCACACAGACAGATTCAGAAATTCTTTTTAAATTCCTAGCGCCAAAACGACTGTCACCAAATGGATTGACACCGAAATAGGTTTGGCGCCAAAACAGATATACCCAAACACCCGCGTTCAAACGGCTGCGCCAAAACATGCCAAACCCAATATGTTTACCGAATGCATTACGGCATCCAATATATACAGTATATTAGTTTATTATCTAAATAATAATTTAAAAGAATTTTAAAAAACATCTCATAGAAATCCAGATATATCCGTTAATTTGAAATGAGGATGTCACTTTCAATAGGTGATACCATATTGTACCACCCAGTCTTGTCGCCGGTTGACCAAGTAAGAGTACAGGAGGACATAGATAAATTAATGCTATGGTCAAGAGAATGGTTATTAGCTTTTAATGAAGATAAATTTAAGGTGTTACACGTAGGAAATAGAAATCCGTGTTACGATTACTGAATGAAGAGAAATATACTAGATATTGCAAATTATGAAAAGGATCATAGTAACTGATAGACTTCTCCAAATATACTGCCAGTGCTGAGACGAACAGTGTGCTAGGACTGATTAAGCATACCTTTTCATATATAGACAAGCACTCGTTCCTACTATATAAGAGTTATGTCCGTCCATACCTCGAGTACTGTGCACAGGTCTGGTCACCGCACTTGCAGAGAGATTAAAAATCTTTTATAAAAAGTCCAGAGTTATGAGGATAAGCTAAAGTGTTAGGATTAACATCGTTAGAAAATAGGAGAGATCGAGGAAACTTAATAGAAATGTTTAAGATTATGCTTGGTTTAGAAGTAGTAAACCCTGATGTATTTATTTTTACTAAAAGGGGGTACAAGAGACTGAGAGGCCACACATATACGGTAGATGCAAATAAAAGTAAATTGAATATCAGAAAATTCTTTTTTAGCAATAGAGTGGTGGGACTTTGGAATAGATTACTGGAGTATGTAGTGCTATCAACAGATGTAAATTGATTTTAAGAAGAATTATGATGTTTATTACACCACTGCAAAGGTTTAAGGCCCTAGATATTGTGTAAATATGATTGTTATGATGTGTGCCTGTATATACAAATTGTATACTTTTTTCACACCTGAAATGTAAAATGTTTAAAATGTTTTGGCACTGACCTCTAACCTTGGAATTATTCAGGCCATCATTACAGGTGGATTTGATCAAAATTTAGGCAAACTGATCAACTTGCATGTTTGAAAGGTTTAAACGCATAGTTTTATCATCATAATCAGCATCGTCATCATCATCATCTACTTATATAATAAATAGTGTGATTTTTCTGTTTCTCTGTCCGTAACTATTGACTCTATCACTTAAAGGTAACACTTTTGCTGATAAAAACCCACAATTTGAAACAATGGACTCTTCTTTTCTAAAAAACAGTTTCTTTTCTAAAAAAATATCATCTCCTAGAAATTCAAATACATCCGTGAATCTTTTCACGGGATTAACTAGTGATCAATAAAACCTTTGATTCGTTATTTACTTATTATGTCTATTGTTCAACCACCTGTGTTTGTGCTTTTAGGTGACAAAATGAATGGCTTGGCTTCGCGAACGAAGATTTTTCAAATGGAGTACAAATGACAAAATGACAAAATCATTATTCACTCCTATTGTAACGCAGCTTACTTGAACGTTTTGCAACCTAAATAACCCATCATAACAAATAATATGCAAAACAACAACACCTCTGAGGTTGAGAATACAGAAGCAGCCGCTTATTGCGATCATTTTGAGATAGGGTCTTTTAGATAATAACCATTAAACGAAAGATAGAGAGGAAGCCGCTAATTGTGATCATTTTAGATAAAGTGTTTGGGATCGACTGATCTTGATAACAATAACCGTTTGATAACATTTTTCATGATTATAATAAGCGGTTTCCTCTGTATTGGGATCAACAACATTTAATATGTTCTATAAAACCTTGCCAGACAATCGCTGTACATCCCGACGTGGATCGCCAGAGATCATATGCTAAACTGTGACCGGCAAAAAAATAAGATGGCGTGCCCAACTAGACAAGTTCAGAAAGTATTGGCTCCGCGACGCCCATGATAGAGAGGTCTGGCGAATCTTGGGGAAGGTCTATGTCCAACGACGGACGCCAAAAGGCTGATGATGATGATGATGATGATGATGATGATGATGATGATGATGATGATGATGATGAGACCTTAATGTATACGTATGTTAATAATGTATTTAAAATGTGTACACAAAGGTTTCTGCCTTGTTTTATGTGTATTTATAATAAATTCAAACACTTAATTCAAGTGACAATGTCTTTTGTATTGGAGGTCTCTTTCGGGACGTTAGAAAGGGTTGTTTAATAGTTTTTCTTTCTTCTTTTAACTTTCTCATTCTGGAGAAGTTCAGCCCTTTCCTCATCTGTCTGTTCTCCCCCTACTCCTTCTTGCCATTCTCCCTTATTCTGAAAACATTCATCCCTCTCACCGTCTGTCTTTTCTTCTCTACTCTTTGTTGACCATTTCCTCTCATTCTGGAGACGTTCAGCTCTTTCCTCATCAGGTTCTTCTCCCTCCCATCTCCGTATTGCCATTTCCCCACGTCTTTTCCCAGGAATTTCCCCATTTCTTACCCCGATAACGCATAGTCTATAAAAAGAAATGATTAAACATTACAAAAGGACAACCTGTAGTCTGAAGGAGTTGAATTAGGAACAAAGCCGTGTAGAAATTGAAGCAATGTTGAAATTGAAGCAATGTTGAAATTGAAACAATGTAGAAATTGAAGCAATGTAGAAATTGAAGCAATGTAGAAATTGAAGCAATGTTGAAATCTCTTTACGTAATGAATAATATATATTTAACTTCACTAAAAAAAACTTAGCTTATTATACACTTAGCTTCAAGCTTCACACTTTTAAAACACGTGGTCAACGTCGAAATGTCAAATTGAAAAAAAAATCAAAAACCACGAAGTCAATAATTTCAACCATGATATTACCGAAATTATTGCAACGAAAAAAAAATCTGCATACAAACAGAAATCGGATCATTATAATATAGAAGATATGTAGAAATTGGATCATTATTATCGTGTCGAGCGCGAACGCAGACCCAAGAGTATTATGATAAAATTTAAAGTTAGACTGGAGATTGCTTTATTCTATAAGTTTGAGATGTTTAACAAACCAAACAAACTCTGGCTACGATGTGCCGTTTTTGTTGTGTTACGGTAACATACATGCAAATAGAAATGGGATCATTATAATATAGATAAATTTATGAAAATTGATTAAACCGTTCTATGTGATTGAATAGTTTTTTGTCAATGGGTGTTAATTTTGCGACAATCCCGTGGAAATTGCTTAGAATTCCGATATGGAATGTCTAGATTGAACTTGTCGAGCTAATCTTCTGTCGGAAGAAGGACGAACAATCTTTGTATGTCACGCGTTCAATGAACACAAACATTTAAACACCGGGATCATCACAAAGGCTACAAACTCCTGCCTATAAAATGATAGCAGATCGTGCGAGGATCAGATGAGGAATGATAACTGAAAATTGTGCCAAATATCAGTTCACTAGCAGGGAATCCCGGCGTTTCCCGGGAGAATCAGTAAAAATCGACAAAAAAGAAACTTTTGAGAAACTGCAATTTGTTAATAAAATATCAGGTATGAAGAAATGTTTCCATTGAAAAATTAGAAAAAAAAGAAAAATATCTCATGTGTGCAAACATTTCCAAAGGTTTCTAGTGAAAAACTGTAATTTTTTGCAAATCCTTATGTGTGTGCAAAAGTTACCAGTGAAAAACTATTTTTTAATGCTTTCCATCCTTCCGTAGTCAAGTTTAGGCAAATGTTTCACCATGTCAGAGTTACCTCTACCACTTCCGAAAGATCGCTATAGAAATACAAATAGCAATAAAAATAAAATTATTTTTTATTAGATTTAGAAACAGGCTGTTACATCAGATATCACGCCGGAGGGAGCCCGGACCCGGGTTTTCTTTGTTCATGCATTATTCTGAGGTGCATCTGGAATTGGTAAAGATTCGTTGGGAAATGGCAACATTGTTTCAATACAAACAAACTTTCACTCTTATTATATAGACTAGTTAATACCCGTGAAAAGATTCATGATTTGGAAAAGATGAAAAAAAGTGAAAAGATTTCTATGAAACTATTTTCTAAAGAAAAATAATAGTAAATTTGGTTCAGTTGAAGAGTCCATAGTTTCAAATGGTGGGAAGGGGGCAAAATGTTTACCCCTGAGTGAGAGAGCCAAGTGTTACGGACAGCAAACCAAGAAAATCACAACTTCCATGAATTGATATCAGACCATCTATATTTGGAGATCCGATGAGGATCGAACGCAGTAACAACGGCCAGCAAGATTAGCTTGCTGATCATTGCTATACGACGTCTGTCCTGATCTGTTTTTTATAGAAGAAATACTGAATTCGTTTACTGGGAATAGTGCGTAGTTTGAAACAGTGAACAGGAAGTATTATTTTAGCAAAGCTTTACACCCCCCCTCCAGCCAGTGGAATAGTCCAGTGTCACGACACACAAACCAAGAAAATCACACTGTTCATTATTATGTTAGATAATAGGAAGCGTTTCACGTCTTGTTGTCCAAACTCCCGCATTGTTTGATTCTATGGCTCGAACAGCTTTACTTTCAGCTTCGTCCGTCCTGTTAGAAACCAAAACCGCCGAGAACTCTTTGGTCAGTCTGCATTGCTACAATCATTTCAGCCAATCTGAGGCGGTCCCCTTCCTCCCATCATCTGAGCAGCATTCCATTTTCTTGTGGTCCTCACATCTGATCATAACCCCAGAACCATGAGTCTTGCAATAACAAATGCAATATCACCGTTGCAGCCTTGAACCCTTCGACTACTGATCTGACTGGCAACACCAGAGATATGTAACACTTCGTTCACCTATACGGGCCATATCACCTGGGATATTTTTCTAGACGATCAATATGCATTTATCGTCAGGGTCCTTGCAGGTAAAGATGGAGATATCTTCAAGCAATATCATGGTCATTAGCTATTCTCGACACACCTCAGAAAATCAATTCTCTCCTTAGAATTAACAGCTGAAAAATACTGCTCACTCCCATCGGAATGCAAGCCTTGAGGAGATTCCATGCAGTGAATATCAAAGCCGAAAGGATTCATTTTCATCTCTCCGTCACCTTCGATTGATTTCGGATTCTTTTTATGACACCGTTCACTAAGGATTGATACACGTTGGCAAGATCGAACCAAAGCACTACGATCTCCTTTTTTCTCCATCCTGCATATTCTATTCAAACTGATGATGCCCGCTTTACGCACTTATTGATCGACATACTGTAAATTCTCATTGTAACGGTACTCATTCTAACGGCACTATTTAATGTAATTTATATTTTATATTCTCGTAAGACTATTGTCGGAGATTAGTTTGCAGCAACAGCACACAAAATCAAAATTAGTAAACCCTTAAAATAATGCTTCCTGAACATGGAGCATTAGACTGCGAAAGGGTAAGAAAAAGACGTTTTTGTCTGTACTTTTTGGTTTCTCATTATTAATACACT
>VCCN01004895.1:1493315-1507828 GCA_006491835.1 Architeuthis dux
AACTAGGTATACGGCAAGGCTGGGTTTGGGGAACTAGGCATACTGTAATGTCCCCATTAGTAAACATTGAACATACAAAAAAACCCTTTCCACCACTGCTTGTTAGCAGACGATTAATTCAACACGAGCCAAAAACCACGGCACAATGATTAAAAAAAGGGAGCGAGACACAGCGAGCCTTCCCAAGGGGCGGGAACAACACGTAAGGACTGCAGTCTTCAGAATGTAAATAGGAGTTAATGTTGATAGAATTAGGAGATTAATATTAAATCTAACTTCTTTATTATGTTAATTAACTCCTTTAAAAGTTAATGGTATAAACAATAACAAAGATGAGAGCGTAGTAATCTCTAACTAATAGTAGCAGCAGTAGTAATAGTACTAAGTGCCGATAGTGATAATAACCTTTAGGGTCTGACTGCCCATAGTAGCTAAGGTGCTGATTAGACTAGAGAAAGAAAGGGTAAATTTTAGCGATACGCGCTTTCTTTCTCCGTGTGTTTTCCTGCAGTAGTAAAAGGGATGAAATACATGTATGTTGCAAGATGCAAGTTGCACATGGTAAATAACGCATTGATAATAAAGAATACAAATACTTGTCAACGATAATAAGAAGTATATTTATTACAGAAGATATAACAAAAAAAGTAATTCTCAGCTGATGAGAAGAAGAAGAAATAATGCATTTAAAGAGTTCGTATACTGCTTAATAAAGTGTTAAAGAGTTCTTCGTTGGTTGAAGATATTAAGGAAGAGAGTGTGTATGTATGAATGCGTACGTACATAATCAGAGTTGAGATGCGCGTCTCTGTGGAACAGATCATAGTTTTGTTAGGCAACAAAACAACGATTGAACAAAGATGAAGAATAACTGGTCTTTTTATAGTAAGAGATGAATGTGGTGTGTTAAACTGGGTATCATCAAAAGTTCCAAGATGAAATGTAAGGGTTTGCCAGACTTATTGTCTACAAAGGGTATCAAGTTTCGAGTCAAGTACGATTTTTTCATGTTACGAAAAGTTGGTTATCTAAAAGCACTAGCAGACTCGGAGTAAAGATCTGGGTGTCAAGTGGTTTCACTTGTTGACCGGTGTGTGTGTGAGTGCACAAATACATATGTGTCCGTTACAAGAACATCATTGTGCCACACACCCGCTTCTTGTCTCTTGCATTTGGGGTCCAGAGATAGTAGGTCCCGACGGTTTTACTAACGTTGCTTTCAACAAACGAGAGAGAGAAGGGCCAGCAAGAAAAGCCTGGAGACACGTAAAAGGGCTGGCTTGTTATTCCGGGAATGGTGACCGAAATTAGCATCGTTACTATTTATTTAGCGTCAAAAATGTGTTTAAAACATTTTTTAAAACGTCTCAAAAGTATAAAGGTCTCCGATGGAAAACTTATTTTGATTACCATATTGTCTCTATCTACTGTCGGTTTTATTTATCATCTATCTGTAGTAAAATGTAGTAAAATACCTAAATGTTAAACCAATTGGAACCAAAACATGGTTTTTGTTTATAAAACGTAAATAAACAATCGGATCGGCCATAACTCACCATCTTTTAATTCCGGGGTTTTCCCCAACATTCTAACTAAATTTCAGAAAAAATTGTCAAGAATTAAAAATTTTTTCCAATTGGAACCAAAAACATGTTTTTTTGTTTATAAAACGTAAACAAACAATCGGATCGACCATAACTCACTATACCATAGTCATCATACCTCCCCCAATCATCATACACAATTTAATTGAAATATCTTTTAAAATAAAGAGGTTATTCAATTGTAAATTAAAGAAGTTACCCAATTTTAAAACATGGAAGACGCTATTTTTTAATCCGTAGCGAATCATAGACCCCAGCGTTTTCAAACGTCGGAGACAATAAATGTTGATATGAACCACTTTTGAAAGATCCCTTTCATTTCATATCCGTTTTTATACATGAAGTCAGCAACACCCGATTTCTAAGCTGTGAGAGTCACTGGTGTCATTCGGGGATTTTATTCAACTTTTATTCGACAGTAATACTTGATGAACAAACCGATATTTAACTAAATGTGATTTGAATAAAACTACCGAGTTGCAATCAGTATGTTCAGTAGTTTACGAACAAAGATACTATTCTTTAATGATTGTGTTACTTGAATCGAAGAGTTTCAGAAAGATTGAAAAGCTTATAAAATTGTGTCGGCAAATGTTAAACCACAAAAGCTCAAGAAAAGAAAAAGAAAACTTGAGCATAACGAAAGAACACAAGTTGTAAATCTATTGATCAGGTCAGCAAAAGCACCAAAATGACCTATGTTATATAGGCCGGGGAGAGTTCGCTGGACTTCACTATAAAGGAAACTCGAAGACTTGCTTGTAAAAATATCTGGACATATTTTTATTACACAACATACATTGTTGTCGGCCGGAAAGTGAAAAGTGGGAGAGAGAAGACAAGGAGAACCGCCAGGCTGTCCCTCACCAGGGACAGCGGTCTCGTGCCTTAACGACTCCGCTGATGTCTGCGTCTTCTTTGAGTGTTGAGATTTCTGTCCGCTTCCCAGGGAGGGATGACAGTCTTCTTTTATAGTTTCTCTAAGGCCTACGTGGTGTGATACGGTGTCAATCACCGGTCCCCATTTCCTGTTTAGAACCTGATGCAATATACCCATCTCCTAAGGTGATCGAGGTCACTTACATTTCCGCCACATGTGTCCGGATACATAAATCATAACATTAGTGTTGATAGCTTCAATGCTCTTTTCGGGTTAATGTTAAATTCTTTATATTTGGTAGTTGCTTAGTGCCCCCCCCCCTTTGGACAGACTCCGGTTGATCTACATGTTTCATCTTATAAGGAAAATACACTGAACTTGCGTTGTCGAGGAGCGTTCTAACTAGAGACTTGTAGAAGTGATCGAAATGTCCTTGCATCCATAAACTGAAATGAACGCCGTAGAATGGCGAACATGGAGTTTGCTTTTTTCACTTTGTCACTAATTGATAGCTGTTTCTTCTTCTCTGTTGAAATGTTGTTTTTTGCGGGGGTAGAATTGCTGAAATTTTGTGGGGATGGTGCAAATTGAACCCCCACCCCCGCGCTCTAAAAACCTATTTTCCCTACTCATTGAGGGGAGTGTGTGTGCACAATTTCAAGTTTCTACTATGAACGGTTAAGGCTGGGCGAAGTCCGAATATATAGATAGATACATACAAATGTCAGAACACATGAATAACCTAAACTCAGCAATAAACCAGTGTTGTGGGTAGCGGTGATTAAAAATAACAAGAAATTGGTATTAAAGACTACACAGGCCATAACCGAAATAAGATAATAAAAAAATAAGTAATGCTCTAACCTTTTCATAAAAAGTAAACCGCATGTTAGAGAAAAGTGGGAATAAAGAATTGAGTAAAACAACATTCGTTGAAAGATCTCCATGTAAAAAGAAGTGAAGACGCACGAAAGAGTATTTTTTCAAACAAATCCAAAAGATTGTCGGTCAGGTCCTTCGACAGATGCTGTGATGTCATTTAAGAAACACCACGTGACTTAAAATGGACAAGAACTGTAACTCTGTGCTCAACCAACACTCACCGAATGTCTATCTTAGAAATAAAGTCTCAAATCTCATTCTCTTTCTCAGATGAGGTGTTTCAGGGAATAGCGGGTTTCAGCTTTCCCAATTGACTGTGTCTCGATTTGTGTGAGGAAAAAGTCCTTATTACATTATTAGGGTCCGCTAGAAAACAAAACAGTTCCATAACGACATTAACTGGATTCCTGAAAGGGTTTAAAATGGAAATTATTTCTGATTGATTTGTTATATAAAAAGAAAGAAACAGCGTTAATATTTTTAATCTTTAAGTTCATCTTTAAAACATTTTGTATGCCATCAGGGTCGACCCAAGCTTTTATGAGGCCCTAAGCAGAATTTGATTTGGGGTCCCCACCGCCTTTTGCAGGCCCTCTGGTGGCTATGGGACCCTAAGCAGCCGCTTTGTTCACTTATGCCTCTGTCTGTCATCGATGACAATATGAAACTAGGGAAAATATCGGATTAATATAGGTGATTATGTCATCTTATAGAGTGTATACGGTTAACTGTGTCTATTCGTCATAAATAGTGTTGGTATATTCCGGTTATTAAGCCAATTAGACACAATCAATATTCAAATCGGTTGTTTAAATGCTTTATGGCATCTTCTGAATGTACGTTAAGATTGAAAGGCACAGGTCTTCCCCTCGACCTCTGACCTCTGCCGAATTCCTCAACAAAGAGATTGACAGAGAGACTGTCCACTCCATCGAGTCGGTGGCAAGACCCATGCGTAGGTAGAAAAGAAGTAATATTCGATCGTAGTGTTTAACGTCCACTTCTTGGATCTTCGGCGGAACCCGTGGTCGGCGAATGTTTATGGAAGAACAACAGGGAAACAACCAGTGTCGACCTGCTCAGTGGCCGATCTGCTATCAAAACTAATGAATCTTAAGCTTCAGGGACCCTAATCCCGGACTGGCCCCAGAAGCAACCTTTGTTTTTAATGAGTGAATTTTTCAACAAAATCGATGTAGTCTTTGTACAGATCAAGCATAGAGATGAATGATCGTTCGCTAAGCGAAATGATATCAAAGGCAACGCGTTTATGGGCGCTCGGGAGCGTTGTTGAGATACGTCCCACGTTCAACGTGATTACATCTGTGTATTCCTTACAAATACTTTAGCGGCTTTGCCATGTAGTTACTATAAAGTAAACTACAGTGAGTAAAAAAAAAAGAAATGAACACCATAATTTTTAATCCCATGTAGTAAATCATGATAGTAAGAAATAATAATAAAAATTAAAAGTTCTACTATATTTTATATTTATTTTTATTTTTTCAACATTATTAAATAATTAAAAATGTCTACTTCTTTTTGTAAATTCAAAATTTTAAAAGCCAAAAAAGAAATTACTGAGCATTAATTTCTTTATTTCTTAAACATGTAAGAATATGTTTTTTCATTGAATTAACTAGTTTTCTTGAATATCATAATTATCCCATATTTCTTTTACCACCTTAAATAAATCATTCGGTAATACACTAATAATGGAGGAGGTGTTCACTAAAGATTTTATGTAAGTCAATAGTTTTGAAAAGAAATCAAAAATTATATTTATTTCTAATCGCATGAATAAATTTCTCGAAGGTAACTTCTGGGTTATTGGTTTTGTTTCATTTAGAACTTTGATACGAGAATCTCATCATTCAAACAATGATACTTTCAGTTGCAATGATGATGTATTTAAGAAATGATCATGGATTGATCTTAAGAGGGCTGGCATTTTGGGTTATTGGAATTTTTCAACGCTCAACACAAAAAACTAATAAACTCCAAGTCACTCAAATAAGGAACAAACTTGCATAATTATACGCAGATTCATCATCCTTGGTGACCAATTCTGAAATTGACGAGGACAGTATTAAACTTATAACATCGTATTACAAAGATGATATTGACCACAAATAAGTAAACGAGTGTTATCAGTTCAAAGAATATTTGCAATCTAATTGAAATGTTCCCCCCAATATTACTATTGCGTTTAATCTGTACTTGACAATGCCTATCACGAGCTGTGAAGCGGAAAGGGATTTCTCAAAGCTATAAAGAACAGATTTCGGTCTACCATGGCTGAAGAGCGCTTAAATCCTTTATGCATATTGTCTCTAGAAAATGACATTGCAAGGAAGCTCTCATATGACAAAACAGTACGTGAATATGTTGCTAGAAGAAACAGAAAAAAAGTATTTTGTAAAACGTGTTTCATGTAGTATGTAATCTCATAGGTGTCTATAGATTATATTGACTGCTGACTTTGCTATGTTTTATTTCCTCATTCCATGGTGCATGTATATAACGTTTCCCTATCTCTTGATGACTCTGAGGCTTGACACCATACTATAGACTTAATAAAATGAGAACAATCCACTTTTATACAAATGTTAACAAACACATTACCTCAAAACACCTAAAAGTGTGTGATACTATCATTGTGATCTACGCATACCAAAATAAGTTTTGATGCCCCCCAAATTGCTTTCAAGGCAAAAAATAAATAGATAGCCGTGGATTCGCCCAAACCCCATTGAAGAAGATAACAGTGGTTACCAAGACCTCGTTGCTGGTGGGAAGGGACTCATTGCATGGCCCCATATTCAAGGACTCCACCCCATCAACCCTGCTCTTCACCCGAAGCTTATTCTTTATTCCAGATCAACACTCACTAATGAAGAAAGCCGGACTGAGTAAAGTTGCGGTAAAAAGCAACTAAAAATTAAGAATAATGAATTAAATATATTTAACAAAGAAAGTAGTCCGGGGGCCAGCTACTGTGCACCCCCGCCACCATGATTCTACTTTTAGGGTACCAGAATGTTCCTTATGGTGTCCTCTTTCAGAAAAAAGATGTTCCCAAGAAAAAAGTTGGGAAGAACTACCTTATTTGCATAAAACAAAATGTCCGCCAGCATACACCAACAAAAACAGAATTTCTATCTCGTCTCCCAGTTGAGATATCTGAGTACTTTAAAAGGCTAAATCATGGGTTTCAGAAATCCACTTTATTTTACCCTAAAACAGGATTTTACAAGGAAGTGTCAAGTATACTTTATAGTATTTGGATTTAATTCATGAAGGAGATATATACATATATATATATCGTTGGAAAGAGAATTTCCACAGGTTTCCAACGGTGTATAGCTGATGAAATTCTCTTTCTAATGATATATAATGGTATATATATATATACATATAACCCCATTAAGAATTAAATCCACAATCCATAGAATGTGGACTATAAAGTTAAAATTTCCCTGTAAAATACTAAATACCTAGCAGCACGTTTTGGGCTGTGACTTTTTAAGCCCAACAGATACAAATTGGGATATAATTCTCTTTCTAACGATATATACCCCCATCAGAAATAAATTCCACAATCCAGATACAAATTAGGAACATGCACCGTTTGGAAGCTGATAAAATTCCCTTTTGGAGGATATATATATATATATTTACTTTCATCAATAATTAATTCTACAATCCATAGACTTTGGACTGTGTACTTGAAGTTAATCCCAACAGATACAAATTGACAAGATACACCGTTGGAACGCTGTGGAAGTTCTCTTTCCAACGATATATATATATGTATATATCTCTTTCATGAATTAAATCCACAATTTTGTCTATAAAGTATATTTGACACTTCATTGTAAAATCCTGAAATACCTATAAATTAAAGTGTATTTTTGAATTCCTCGTGTCTGAAACCCACGATTTAGCCTTTTAAAGTACTCAGATATCTCAACTGGGGGACGAGATATGAACTTCCGTTTTCTCTGGTGTATGCTGGCGGCCATTTTGTTTTATGCAAATAAGGTAGTTCTTCCCAACTTTTTTCTTGGGAACATCTTTTTTCTGAAAGAGGACATCCTAAAAGTAGAATCATGGGGGGGGGTGCACGGTAGCCCCTGCTTGCCCCCGGACAAAGGTTTTTCGAAGATATCGGATTTAAAAACCATTAGTGGATTACATCGTGCATTATGACGTCATAAAAGAGAAAAAGGAATTATTGAAAAAATAAGGAAAAAAACGTTACATTTGATTCTAACTGACTCTGCGAGTCGAACAATCAAAAGCTTCTCCAAGCAGCATTTCCAACGCCAAACTTAAATATTTGCAACCGATCTGTGACCCACCCGAGGTGAAAACCAAGATGTATTCGAAGGTAGATCTGCACCTCTGTGACATATTGTGCATTTTATTATTTTTATTCCCAATAATTTTTAATCGAAATCCTGACGTCAACAAGCTCAACATTCCACTACTACAGCGGAATAATTGCCAAAATGGTTTTCAGTAAAGTTGTTGAGGAAAAAAACAATATTTCAAGGAGACAAACGCAGACAAGCCAGGCTCACATTGACCTTAACAAGAGTGCTAGCGCCAGTATTGATGAAACGCTAGACCACACAGAACAGACCAAGATGGCGAACCAGGTCCGGTCATCTAATCCACTGAAAAAGTTCCGCCGTACTTCAAATCCATTAATAATGGTGGGGAAACCGGCCAGTATAGTATATATTGATGAGACTCGAGGTCACAAAAAACGGACCAAAATGACGAACCAGGTCCGGTCGTCTGTTCTATTCGAATTGGTCCGCCGTACTTCAAATCCATTAATAATGGTAGGGAAACCGGCCAGTATTATATATATTGATGAGTGTCAAGGGTACAAAAACGGACCAAAATGTCGAGCCAGGCCCGGTCATCTAATCCCTTAGAAATGGTTCGCCGTACTTCAAATCCAGTCCGTGAATGTGAAAGAAAGCGGACAAAAAAAGCGAAAAGGGTTCGCTTTGCACCAGACGCATTCCTGACCAGTATTCGTTATATATTATAAAGATTGACAACATCGAGTTATCAGAAACTTTGGTCTTTGACCTCATGGAAAGGTCAGAGAACAAATGAAGGGAAATACGAAAATATGCCTTGATGTTTTGCTTTTACTTTGAAAAGCAAATCGATTGATGAAAGTGATCGCCTCCTTTTTATTTGAACAAATTATGTCAATCACTTTGAGCAGAATATTATGGTCAAGTCTAGCAGTGAAAAGAACGGACCTTCCAGTCGAGAATCAACCGTCTATTTCCAATGAATATCATGAAATGCTCATAGAAATGAATCTGTGTCGATGTTGTCCTATTTTTTTCTCGATAAAATGGATCTTTGATTTTTCTCCTAATGTCAACTTACTGAAGACATCTTCCATAATTGAAAGAGGGTGATGTGATTGAAACTGTGGTGTCGTCTGTCGCATAACGAAACTTTGGCCTTTGACCTCATGCAAAGGTCCTAGGGAAATACGAAAATATGCCTTAATGTTTTGCTTTTGCTTTGAAAAGCAAATCGATTGATGAAAATTAATCGCCTCCTTTTTATTCAAGCATCTTATGTCATTTGAAAGGTTGAATAAAATATTTTCCTAAATCTCTTTTTGTACTCATTTTATATAACAGTGAGAAGAATGCGTACCTCCACAATGTGTTAATATAATTGTAGAAACTAAAACTAACACACTGAACAAGAATATTTTAACATAAAATAGACGAATAAATATTAATGTGACAGTGACACAAAATAGCTATTTTAAATGGCATGTACCCACAATATGTAACTGAATTTTGTAAAATAAGATTGTTTAATTTTGCAACTGTATTCATATTTCTTTTGTCTATTTTATGTAAAAATATTCTTTTTCGGTGTTGTTTTTTTAAAGTTTACACAATTATATTAACTCATTGTTAATACTGTCTAAAAATTCTCATTTAACAGCTTACGTTCTTCTAACAAGCAAAACATCTCAAATCAACTTTCATTGCCAACTCTGCTACGTTGAAGACAATGCGTGAATTTGTACGACTATTGCAGTGGATGGGAGAGAAGAGAAATGTGGTTTTGGTATCAATAGAGAGAAGTGTTATCTCTTTACGTCCAGACGTCTTAACGGACTACCCCAACCTACACATCCTTCCTTTTCTCATCTCGTGCTGTCTTTTTTTTTGGGGGGGGGGATTCCCCGGCTGTAATCCCCCCCTCTCTCTCTCCCTCTCTCTCTCTCTCTCTCTCTCTCTTTCTCTCTAAGGAAAGAAAGAGAAAATGATCTACTTAGAACATTCTAACATTTTTTTTTAGTGTGAAAAAAGTATACAATCTGTATACATCATAACAATCATATTTACACAATATCTAGGGTATCTTTGCGGTGGTGCAATAAACACCATAATTCTTCTTAAAATCATTTGCATCTGTTGATAGCACTACATATTCTGGTAATCTATTCCAAAGTCCCACCACTATATTGCTAAAAATGAATTTTCTGATATTCAATCTACTTCTATTTGCTTCTACCGTATATGTGTGGCCTATCAGTTCCTTGTACCCCCTTCTAGTAAAGAATACATAAGGGTTTACTACTTCTAAACCACGCATGATCTTAAACATTTCTATTAAGTCTCCTCGATTCGCCTATATTCTAACACCAGGGCCAGATTAACCTATACCATGGCCCCTAGGCTATTAGCAATATGCCTCACCCCCATCTTGAACAATCCTTCCACCCCCGTTTCGTGTATAATTTTAAGTAAGTAATGCGATCTGTCAATCGTGTGAATAAAGTGGATTGTTATGTGCTAATGTGTAATATATTCATTCTATTTTTTAAAGAGATATTTGTTAGGACATTTCTATTAAGTTGTTATTATTAACAATATCTTAACAATTATAGTGAGCGCGCAGACTTCACATCAGGGAATGTTCTTATTTTGACAGTTTTATTGTTTAATTCATTTTCCCTGTAGTAGCCGTAGTTGCGTATAGGCTAATCCGGCTATGGTCCTGTCAAAATTAAGAAAAATATGAATATTCAAGAATTTTGCCGAGTCCCTGTTAGCTACGGGTCCCTAAGCTTAAGCCTACTCAGCCTTATAGTATAAACTGGCCCGGCCTAACATGTTTAACCTATCCTCATAACTCATACGTTTTAATTCCAGTACTAACTTAGTTGCTCATCTCTGGACATTTTTGAAAGATTTTTTTTATCTCTCTCCAAGTACGGTGACCAGGCCTGTGCACAGTACTTGAGGTGTGGACGGACATAAGTCTTATATAGTATAAGGAAGGAGTGCCTTGTCCCCAGTGTCTGTCCTGACATCGGGTGATGATACGGGGGATGGGCCAGTCGGGCGGGCGACACCTCCAACCCGTAAGTTACTAAGTTAGCCTAAAACCATAAGCGGTTACTATCACTAGTTTGTAAAATGCGACCTAAGATAACGATAAGTACTTAATCTCTGTTGAGAATCTATATCTGCCGTAACTTTACATTATGTAGAAAGTTTTTATCTAAAACAGATTGCCTTTCTATAATAGTAAAACCCATTTCCTAAACGTAATGCAGCCTTTTCAGAACTTATTTCGAGAACTCAATATTTGATTAACATTCGTGCAGACATTTTAGAGAAATCTCTCTCTCTCTCTCTCTCTCTTACACACACACACACACACACACACACACGTTCGTGAGCTATATGGGGGAGAAATACATTTCATTTAGTCTTTACAATAACTTGAAAAGCACATTTTCCATGGTCACCTCTGAAAACGCTAACCTTTTCGCGTGAATCTATCACCTTGAGGCAATTGCTATAAGACACAATCACAATCACAGTAATTCTATTATTTGTTTGTATCACACGAGGTTTTATCATTCTTTACATAGGAAACGTAATCTAAGCAGATACTTTTCGAGCAAATTCTATTCTGGCTCCGATGTTGTACGGTTTGTATCGTTATTGACTTAATTATTATAGAAATGTCTCCACCTCATTCGCTTATCTGTCGTCTGTCGTCGTTGTCGTCGTTGTGTCCTTTTTCTCAATTGGATACCTTCTTTATTCCTTAATATATTTCAATGAAATTTATATGTAGGCTTATGGTGAAATTCTACCTGGGGGGTGGTGAGTCATGGCCAATCCGATTGTTTGTTCACATTTCATAAGCAAAAACGTTGTTTTTGTTTACAAATGGGAAAATTTCTCAAATCTTGACCGATTTTGCTGAAATTTGCTTATAATGTTGACAAGACCCCAGGAATTGAAAGATGGTGAGTTACGGTCGATCCGATTGTTTGTTTACATTTTATATGTAAATAACCATATGTCAACAATAAAAAAATATTGAACTTTGGAACTGCTGAACCGATTAGAATGAAAATTGTTAAACAGGTTCTTGGGCACCTAATTACTGAAAATATATATGGTTTTTAAGAATGTTATGGTTTAAACTTTTAAAAAGCTGGTATCTCGGAGTTAACAGTCCTAATAAACAACTCATTGCCATTTCTTTTCTCTTAGTGCTTGTTTCAAAAGTTTCGATTGACTCGCCTGGCTGGACAAAAAACATGACGGAATAAATGTTTGAGTAATTACCAATATATTTAACTATGTAGCAAAAGTCGCATATGTTACAGGCCCCGCAATATCAAGGGCCCAGCGCTAAATACCTGCAAGCTATCGATTCCGATTCAGTGATTCTGCACTTGCTCTATTACTATAGTACTATACTGCCCTTAACTTTTATGAATAACTGATTGTTTAAAGTTAGCGATTATAGCCAATTATCACCTTTAATTGGAGTTATTATTTTAATACAAACATTAATGGGAGTGTGGTATCTATGTGATACATATACGACGCATGAAGACGAAGGTTTTTGAAACTGAAGTCAAAGATCAAAACGAAAACAAAGTAAACTAGAAAGCACTCAGAGAGCGCATACTTCGGGGAGGTAATTGTGCATGAGTTCGCCCCAAAATTTAATTACTTCTTCTGTAGCCCATTGCCCACTCTTTCATTGAAATTCATTGAGAACTTTTGGTGATATCGTGTGGTGTGGGTGGACATATAACTACAACGTGTGTGTGTGGAGAGGGGGTAATTGCGGATTGATCCGACTCAAAATTTAATCACTTCTTTCCATAAAATTTCATTGAAATGCGTGGAGACATTTTGGAGATATCGTGTTGACAGACAGACGGAAAGACGCTACCGAATACACATACCTCCCCAACTTCATTGGCAGAAGTAAATAGCTACGAGGCACACCTGCTTATAGGGAGGCACGAATGATCAAAACAACGAGTGGTGTGGGAGTGCAGAGATCTAAATCAAAGGTTGCTGTCTTTGATTGAGAGGACGCGAGACAAAAAACTACAAACAATAAGCAGCAGGGTGGAAAGTGGCATTTCACTGTTAGTGAGAACACAGAAGGCAGCAAAGTGATAAGAAGGATGAAGAATGAGAGATCTAAACCATCTTTTATGGATAAATAAACATTGAATAGAAAAAGTCTCATTTAGTTGATTGGCTGATTGATTCGCAATTTTAGTTAAAAACAATGCGTGCCATTAACAAAGTTTTAGCAGAAGCATTTGGGAGGAACATTTGGTCAGAATACTTTGTTTACGAGGCACAGAATCACGTCATCACACCCTGGATGACTGTAAACATATTCAAAGGCAAATAACGATTTGTAAACACACACAGGAAAATACAGAAGTACGGATTCAGGGAAGCTATCAGAATTAACACACAAAAGAGCACAAACCTAAACGCCCCTACGTATTATTATATGTGTCAAGGGTCGGCAACCTTTTTGCATCTGCGGGTCGGATCGCGTATTACTGAGTGGACGGCGGGGCAGATAAATGCAATAACAAAGCTCGAAATTATTCATTTAAATACATCTAGTTTCTTGCCGAAAATCAATGAATAAACACATGCCAGATCATTTGTGCTTAACCAAGAATGCCAATTAGTAATCAAAGAACTCAATTTAGTAAAAGTTTATTTCAATCAAGACATTCTTTAAATCTATTAAAAAGACACACAGAATCTTTAAAGCATAAAAAAATAAGCATAGTATACCAATATTTGTTTGCGGGTCGGTCATAATCCGTTCGCGGGCGGGATCTGGCCCGTGGGCCGTAGGTTGCCGACCCAATGATATATGTACTAGTTAATCCCCGTGAAAAGATTCATGGATACATTTGAATTCCTATGAGATGATTTTTTTAGAAAAGAAACTACTGAACTCGTTTCAGTTGAAGAGTCCATTGTTTCAAATGGTGTGTAGGAGATATTTCTATCAGCAACATTGTTACGTTTAAGTGGAAGAATCCATTGTTACGGACAGAGAAACAGAAAAAATCAAACTGTTCATTATATATAAGTAGATGAGGTGTTACCCAAATGTTCGGTGAATTTGACCATGAAAAAACTTACCCTTTGAAGTAGTGCACCTGGGCATGTATACAGCAGTCTCATAAAGAGTACTGCTCACAAAGCATAGCAGCAAAAGTCCGTACTACATTCGGTTCTCGTGGGCTGGGTAGCACCTCGTATATATGTTACGCCGAAAACCTAATTGGCGGAATTTACTTTTGTTTAAATGAACTTTTTATCAAATTAAAACTACGTATTTATTTATGTTTCACCAATTAGGCAATTTCACCGATTCGGCGTAATATATATCTATATCTTGGGACCCCTTCTTATCCCAACCTTGACCTGGTCACTCCTTTGTTATTCCTAGGAGGATTTTCCTCCTTTTTCCTCTTTTTTTTTGGGGGGGGGGGCTTAGATAAAATTCCCTTGAAGTTAGTAGTAGCAAATGGTGTTCTTTTTTTACCCTTTTAGGGTTTGATTATTTCAAATAGATTAAGGCTGTTTCTATATTTGTATATTTTCATGTTTTTTTAGTTTTTTTGTGTGTGTATATTTTACATTAGGTGTTTTTATCCCTTCTGATTTTTATCTATGTATCATTGAGAGATGAGTGTGTAGTAGGAAGCTGTGTGTTTGTGTGTGTTTATGAGGGGGGTATGTGTGGCCTATGTTCTATCCGATGCCTTGTGTGTGTAT
>VCCN01004895.1:1516596-1529358 GCA_006491835.1 Architeuthis dux
CCAATCTGAATGCCCACCAGAAAATACTGGCAACGAGTGAGCAAATTTAGCAACCAGCTTCCCAAATCCAATATGACAGCACAACCATATAAATATCGTAGTGTTCTTGTTGGATCATCGCCTATTAACGGTCCAACCGCATTGCTTCGTGTGCCTGCAGAACGCGAGCAGACACTGTCGAAGCATGACAAAGTCTTGAACATTAAACAATATAAAGATCTACACTTCTCGTGGCGTAGCTGAGGACCATATACTAGACCAACTGCTAATGGAATTGGACAACATCAATTGGCACATCGTAGGCATAAGCGAAACCTATTATAAATGGAGAGAGAATAAGAAATCCAATGGCGTAGGATTCTTAATCAATAATAACATTGCAGGCAACATCATCAATTTTGACAGTATATCAGACAGAATAGCTTGGATAACAGTTAGATGCAAAAGATACACACTAAAGGTAATACAGGTCTACATTGAAAACCTCTGAGCAAGAAATTGTGTTTTATGACGACATCAGTAAGATAATGGACCGAAAGAAGAGTAACTACGCAATACTCATGTGAGACTTTAATGCTAAGGTAGGACAAGGAAAAGTTGGCGAAACTAGTGTAGGAAAATATGGAATAGGCCAGAGTAATGAGAAAGGTGACATGCTAGTAAATTGCTCAGAGAGAGATACGGTCTGAAGATAACTATATATTCTTTCAAAAACGGGAAGGTCTAAAGTGGACTTGAACAACCCTAACGGCACAACAAAAAACGAAATCGACTTCATAATAACTGACAAGATCGATAACATTAAAGACGTTATAGTTATAAACAAAGTAGACATAGGAAGCGATCATAGAATGGTAGCGTGCATAACTAAATTTAACTTTAAAACTGAAAGGAATAAAATGATTCTTAAGAAGAAGAGATGCCCTAATAAGATTTCGAGTAGCGATAGAGAACAGATTTCAGGCCTTGTGGAATAGCGACAGTGACATAGAGGAAAAGTGCAAATATAATTAAAGAAGCTGCAGAGATGGTAGGCAGTACAAATGTACACAATACTACAGGGAGATACTCTAAAGCAACATTAAAACTAATCAAACAGAGGGGAAATATGTAGATAAAACTAAAGAGGACGAAAAGAAAAAGGCAGAACTTAACAAATTAATAAATAAAAGAACGCGAAAAGACAAAAAGTGAGAGTTTAAAACACGCCCGATCCACAGACCATACCGACAAGCAACAGATGCTCGCACTAAAGAATAAACATGGCAAAATTATCAAGAATAGGGACAAATTGACAACAATAACTGAAGAATACTATGAAAATGTGTACGCTTCAAAAATAAAAGAAAATACCACAAACTAATAAACCTATAGATACTAACGATATCCCAGACATAGCAGTAGAAGAAGTAGTATTTGCACTAAGAAATATGAAACTCGGTAAAGCCCCAGGCGAGGATGGCATAACGGCAGACTTTCTAGAAGATACAGGAAAGATCTTGCACAAAGGACTCGCACAGGTATTCACACAATTCATAAGAGAACGAAAAGTTCCTAAAAGCTTCTGTCTAGGAATAGTAATCCTACTCCACAAAAAAGGAGATAAGCACGACCTTGGCAACTACCGCCCTATTACACTACTACCTAACATATATAATACACTCACAAAGGTACTCACAAACAGACTGACAGGCACTCTAGACGAAAATCAACCACGCGAGCTGCCTGCTCGCATGGTTGATTTTCAGAAGCGGCTACTCAACAATAGATCATCTATATGCAATAAATCAACTAATCGAAACGTCCCTAGAATACAACAAACCACTCTGTTTGGCATTTGTAGATTATGAGAAAGCATTTGACTCGGTAGAAGACACGACAGTCTTCAAAGCAATGCGAGAACAAGGTGTTAACAAGAATTACATACAAATCATGCAAAACATATATGAAAATGGCACTGCAATAATTAGACTACATTAAGATACAAACACGATAAAGATTGCAAAAGGAGTAAGACAAGGGGATACAATACCACCTAAACTATTTAGAGCGAGCTTTGAAAACATCTTTCGGAAAACTAACTGCGAGGAGAGGGGAATAAAATAGATAGAGAATACTTAAGCCACTTAAGATTCACCGATGACATTTCCATGACATCGGTAGCATCCGAAGAATTACAAAACATGTTAACTGATCTTAATAGGGAAAGTAAAAAAGTAGGCTTAAAGATGAACAGAACAAATACAAAAGTAATGTTCAACGATAAAGTCCCCAAAAAGGCCATAAAGAGAGAAGGAGAGATTCTAGAAGAGGTCGATGAATACATCTACCTAGGACAGGTAATAAAGCTAAAGAAAGACCATGACTGCGAAATAAAACGACGTATAACGATAGGTTGGAAAGCATTTGATTTGAATAGAGACATTCTGAAGAGCACCTTGCCAATGTTCTTAAAGCGTAAAGTATACAACGGTTGCATAATACCAGCCATGATTTACGGATGAGAGACATGGAAATTAACAAAACTAACTGAAAACCAACTCAAAATAGCACAGAGAGCCATGGAAAGAGCAATGCTAGAGATAACTCTAAGAGATAGAAAAAGATCAACATGGATCAGGGGGAGGGCTAGAGTGAAGGATATTATACAAATAATTAAACAGCAAAAATGGAGATGGGCTGGCCACCTAGCAAGAAGAGATGACAATAGATGGGGGGAAAGACTAATCGATTGGTGCCCATGGGACAGTAACGCAGTAGGAAAAGACCAAACACAAGGTGGAGGGACGAGATAGAAAAGTTTGCTGGTAAGACGTGGCAGAGGTTAGCACAATATAGGTCGTCATGGAAGGGGGTGTGAAAGGCCTTTGTCCAGCAGTGGACTTATAACAGCTGATGATATTGATATTAAAACTTTTTAATCCAAAATTGCTGGCATCCAATGATCTTGGGGGTCAGCACCACCTATCCTATCATATTCGTTTCTGTCCCGGTTAACCCCACTTACTAATTTACCCCCAAGAATTGTTTGGCTGCAAAATTGCCCCCAAAATTTAATTTAATCCCAAACTGACCTCTGGGGTGATTCTGTGTAAAAAGAATGGTCGAAATTTGCCACCTACACAATTGAATTTGACCATATCAGCTTGACCATTAGTGAGGTCCTAAAAGGTTTGTACTTCATAACAAACTCAATATTATGCTATAAATTGCTTTAGTTGGCTAGAAATGACCAGAAAAGACCTCAGATGACCTCGAGTGACCTCAAGTGATAAACCTCTCATTGCCTATAACTTTCGCCGTGTAAAGATGAACCCCTGTGCCAAATCTCTGCATCTTAAGTGCAAAATTGTGGGCAACAACTTAGAAAAATGACTAGAAATGGCCAGAAATGACATATGGTGACCTCGAATGACCTCTGATGGCAAAATCACATTGCCAAATACTTTGGACGCGACCAAATTAACCACTATGCCAAATTTCAGTTTCATAGGTGCAAAATTGTGGTCAACAACTCGAAATGGCTAGAAATGTCTACAAATGACCTCAGGTGACCTTGAGTGTCTACTGAGGTCAAATTCGCATTGCCTATGACCTTTGTGATGAAAAGACAAATTTCAGTTCCATAGGAGCCAAAGTATTACCAAAAACTGACCTCTAGTGACCTTGAATGACCTCCAAGGTCAACCTCGCTTAGCCTGTTACTTTCAACGTGAGAGGATGCAAACATTCAGCATGCTTGGTGCCGAATTGTGGCCCACGTTTGAAAATTGGCTAGAAATTACCTCTTGTGACCTCAAGTAATCTCTGAGGTCAGCATCACAATGCATATGAGCTTCGCCATGGAAAGATTTAGCTCTATGTCTAATTTCAGTTTCATGGGTGCAAAGATGTGGCCCAAAATAGGAAAATTGATTTAAAATGACCAGAAATGACATTTGGCGACCTTGAATGACCTCAGGGGTCAATATCACATAGATTAAGATCTTCGCTGTGAGAAGATGTAAGGATAAATATCCCCATCCTTGGTGCAAAATGGTGGCCAACAACTCTGAAAATTGGCAAGAAATTACCAGAAATGACCTCTGGTGACCTCGAATGACCTCCGAGGTCAACCTTACATTTCCTATGTGGAAAGTTGTCCTCTTCTATAAGCAGAATGTTAGGTTGATAGGGCATGTAGTTTTTGCTGAGAAGTGGCACGGACAAATAAACAAATAAACAGAGTGCTCAAATTATATATATAAAAATCGCTTGCTTTATTTAGCGTAATTAAAGTTGTTCACCTGTGCATAGTTACACAATATGCAGCCTTAACAATGAGCGCATCGTGCCACCTGTGCCATCAAATATTCCTTACATTCTATGTTATAATCTTTTAAAACCTTTATGGACGATGAAATATTATTTAGCGTAATTAAATTTGTTCACCTGTGCATAGTTCACTCCAGTGTCTCCAGAGCTCTGCACTAAATGGAAATAGTCTTGCTATCATTCAACTCCTTATTAAATCTTACAAAATCTCACCAGAAAAGAATAATCTGACGATTAGACATCGTCAAATAATTTAGTTCAAATCAACACGTGCCATCAGTGTGGAACGAGGAGGCCTGCGATTATAAACCAATCAGAATGTAGCTTGGCCTTCACTGCAAAGAATAACACTAGGGTTGCCAAATCAGCCATTTCCCAGCTAGATCTGGCTGATTTTTTCCCAATTTAGTTGATAAAAATCTACGATAGCCAAAAATCTGACTAATTTTTAAAAAATGCATTTCGGGACAGTATGTTTCATATATATAAGCCTAGATTTCATTTTACTGCAATGACTGAAATGTCGGTATTTCGTAACTTCAGAGCTGATTTAAAAGTAGAAGCAACGAAAGATAAAGGGAGATAACTCTGATTAGAAGAAAATTAAAATTTTGCATTTTATTTTCAGTTTCGTATACCCAATATTTTAAAATACTGCTTTTAGACAATGTAATATAAAGATTTTTAAAAACGTTTAAATACCGATTATAATTATATTACAATTTTTAAAAATTATTTTCTATGGTTAAAACAAAGTGAAAACCTTCCGAAGTACGAATAGTTGTAGTAATAATAGCTCAACAACAAAATGGCGATGGCCATAGGTACAAGCATGGTGTTCGGTCGCAAATGTGTTTTGTTCAAATCGTTGTCCTATCATCGTTTTGTTTACCTCAGAAGTTTGTTTTGGAAGGTAGATATTTGGAATGTTCACCATGGCTTTGTATTTTGAATGGTCGTCATTGCATTGTATTTTGAATGTTCACCATGGCGTTGTATTTTGTTAATATTTGTTGGGATTTAATGAATGAATAACATTGGACTTTCCAACTTCTTGGGACAATCCAATCTCTTCTTCTATCTTTCCTTTTGATGTTATTGTTAACACAATGTTTTGACCGGATCATTCTACGGCCTTCAGGTATAATATGTAATATCCGTACCGTAAGGAAAGAGAGGCTCTTTATCGCTCGTGCAAAGCAACAACAACAAAAAAAAACGGTATCAAACTGAAAAGTTAACCGCAACGCTATTCTAGCAACACATATTACACTTGAAGAAGGCCGTAGAAAGAATCGGCCGAAACGTTGCGTTAACATCAAAGATGGGAAGAAGAGATTGGAATGTTAATAATGACTTTTCTGAAAGTTACTGTTTTACTCGTTTTGACCGAATCAACGTAGGATTTGTATTTTTTGTATTTAAATCTCTTGTGTTTATTTTTGTGTAGATGTTGAAACTAAAAAGCTTCTGTATCTCTCAGTGACATGGATCTCATTGAATCAGGCAAGTAGAGATTAAAAGTCTCTGTATACTTGACTGGATCAGCTGTTCCCCCCCAGTCCTGTCCTGAACTGGTTCTTCAGGGTGGGAGGGAGTTCCATGGGCGGATGATTACTTTCTGGGCGGAAAAAAACCATTTGTTGTTGCAATGTGTTCTTGAAGGTCTCCCTAAAATATCCCGGCGTCTTGGATTTTTGTATTTAACTGGAAGAAATAATCGTCGACATAATGTAGGGAAGGTGGTCCCGATTGTAAAGTTACACGCACTCGCTCACCCAAGTTGATAAACGGCGCACAAATAAAAATAAAATAAAAAACAATTTAATTCAAAGCAATAACAGTATAATTTATGTATCTACTTCTGTTTTTCTTTCTCTTTTTCTTCTTTTTATTTGTGCACCGTCTTTAACATTGAGTGTGTGAGACTTTACAATTGGGACCAAGGTGGTCCCAATTGTAAAGTCTCACACACTTATATTGTGCCAGAAATAATCTCCATTCATGTTAATGCCGTTCATCATTCTAAACACCTGAAGAACATCTTCTCTTTTTCTTCTGAATGACAGACTTGACAATTGCAGATACTGAATTCGCTCAGAGTAAATAAAATACCTTCTTAATTCTATGGTAGTTTATAAGGATAAAATTACAATGCTGTCAATAAAAAGTGCCTATTGAGTGATATCTCTTGCTATCAGATATAGACAATGAGACTTTAAAGAAAACATTTGTTGTCTTAAAGAACCTCAAGTATTTTGATTATCTAAACCAGTGGTTCCCAACCTTTTCAAGTCATTACCCACTTTTGTCAATAGGATTACTAGTATTCCCCCCTTCCATTTATTAAGTTCCAACAAAGAATAATTTCAAATAATAACTTTATTTTATGTATAATTAGACAGCTTCATACTAAGAATTAGTTTAATTTTATAAGTGTGCAGCTGCTGTGTATTTGTTACTCAAAACAAGCGAAAATAATTAGGAACACATCATTTGAAATTCAAATTTATTACAAACAAAAAAGAATTCTGCATTCGTAACTGATATACACATCAATGTGATCTCTGTTCTTGTTTCGTTTTTGTTTTTGCTACTAGTTCTTCAATTTGGGGGTAAATTTGCTGATTCTGGATTTGTTCAACATTAGTTGTTCATAAATAAGTGAAATAACATTGTTATGTGCTATTATTATTGTTGTTTGAACTTAAAATAATAATGTTAAAAACAGTATTTTGAAAGTTCTCCTTTGTCAGTTGCTTTATGTTAGAAGTGTAAACTCAAATTGCTAAACAAAACAGGGTGGGGGTAAATTTACTTTTGAAAAGTTGCTTCCCATATTTTATCCATGAAAGTGTCTGCATTATTTGGTGGAATACTTATCATATGGTTTCATTGCATCTCTTCAAAACCCATATTGGTCGATGCATTTGAACTGCATGACTACATTGTCAGCATTGAAAACCTAAGACAACAAAAACAAACAAAACATTTGGATACCAGTGAAGAAGAATAAACCCTTAGATTTCTTCAAAAAACCTTTTGAGGTAATTTCAAGAAAAGGTCAATGTTGAAACAAACATTTACTCAAATGTCACAGAAATTAGAGAAGGGTCTCATTGCAGCATAGAAAAGTAGGAAACTGATTTCCTTGACGAAAAAAAATAATCGCCAGCATTATTTGGTGGAATACTTATTGTATGGTTTCATTGCATCTCTGCAAAACCCATCTTGGTCCATGCGTTTGAACTGCATGACTACATTGTCAGCATTGAAAACATAAGGCCAAACAACAACAAAAAAACATTTGGATATCTTGCATCCAGGGAAATTTTTAAAATATAATTAAAAAGAAAAATCTGAAGTTGAGAAGAAAAATTGAAGTCGGCCTATTTTGTAAAAGAAATACTGTTTCTCATTAGTTGTTCCTAAATAAGTGAAATGATATTGTTATGTGCTATTATTATTGTTATTTGAACTTAAAATAATAATGTTAAAAACAGTATTTAAAGATTTCCCCTTTGTCGGTTGCTTAAAGTGTAAACTCAGATTACTGAACAAAACAGGGTTGGGGTAAATTTACTTTCGAAAAGTTGCCAGTGGTAAACAGGACGGAAAAGGTTGGGAACCCCCTTTGTTACACAAAGGCTTGAGAATCTTCCTGGAATGGCCCTGAGGGATTGGATTTTTGTATTTAACTATAAGAAATAATCCTCTGCACAATGTAGGGAAGGTGGTCCCAATTGTAAAGTTACACACACTCGCTCGCTCGATGTTAAAAACAGCACACAAATAAAAACAATTTAAGAATTTAAGAATTTAATTTATTCAAAGCAATAACAATATAATTTATGTATTTACTTTTGTTTTTCTTTCATTAATTTTCTTATTTCTTTTTATTTTGCGCTGTTTTCAACATCAAGTGTCTGAAACTTTAGAATTTACAATCGGGACCAACTTTCCTACATTGTGCCAGAAATAATTGGTAATTGTTTGGTTTCGTTTTGTAAAGATCTGGATGTAACTAGTCTAGATGCTGTAGAACAAATCGGAGACTGTTTACTTATTTACATGAGTTTGTGCGGAGAAACATTGTCAGAAATGACAAAGGAAAATTATTTAATCATTTTTTTATATTAATTTCAAATGTATATTCATTTTAGTGTTACAAATTTGAAAATGAATAATTAATCTTTTCTTTTCTTTTTTTGTTAATTGCAACCCTCACCCTAACCACTAACCCTAAATTATATCCTTTGTAGTTAAATTTAATAAAATACAGTTTTAAATGGTCAAGTTTTCTGCTTTCATTTGTTCCGTAATAGATTAGCAGCAGCTTAAATAAACATGTCTACTGAATTATCTCACTTTCAAAGTTTTGACGAACCTATTCCGAACAATTGCCTTCAACTGTTTACATAAAGGCACACATAAAAAGTCATTGACTTTATAAAGTTGAAACGTTAAAAATAAAATCTGTTTAACCCATTGTACCAAGAGCGCATTGGAATGCAAATTTGTTGAATAATTCATTAATTTTCAGAGTTTGATATCAAAATCTGGACTGACACCAACCGATTTCAATTTAATGAAAAAAATCTCTCCTGCTGGAGAAGAGGTGCGCTTAACTACCTTTGTTTTCCATCAACTTGTGAAACAGCTGATGAGGACAAACTTTAATTCCTTCCTAAGGCTCTCTTGTGGGTCTAGAGTGACGTAACAGTTACTGGCATGGAAAATGGAATTGGGAAACCGGGTTCAAGTTTTGTCCAAAACTGTTTGCATTCACTTCGCATTAATGCCATTGGGGAAGGCCTGAATCCACTTCTCCCTCAAACTATGGGTAAATAGCAGGGCAGTTGGAGCCCTTTAGCCCTGTAAGGAAGTCCATCTAAATGGGTAGGCAACCTACGGACCGTGAAGGGATTTCGTTTTAAAGATTCTTTGTGTCTTTTCAATAGATTCAAAAAATATCTGTAAAAAATCAATTGCGACTAATTTGAGTTCCTTGATTTCTAATTGGAATCCTTGGTTAAGCACGGATGATTTCTAGCATCCTTAAATTCCTTTGTTTCATGCCTTTTTTATGGCATTTATCTGACCCAGCCTCCATTCATTAATAGGCAATCCGGCCTGCAAAGGCGAAAAGGTTGCTGACCCCTGATCTAAGAGAAGGTTACTCTGACAGTAAAAACCTACAGCTTTGCTGTGGGGCCAGCAACATCACCCCATAAAAACATACTTTCTCCTGAAATAGCAAAGCGGCCCAATGCTCCACAAGGATTCTACAGGAATAAGCAAAAACAAGGCTCTCTTATGGACAGATAACTTTTTGTACAGAAAATTTAATAATTTCATGTTAAAAACTATTGTCATTTTTGTAATGGGTTACTGCCAGTTCTTGTAGTTAACTGCTATGACTGGTGCACGTGAAAAAATCACAAGTATTTTAAAACTTTGATGAGCATCTTTGTAAATTAATCTGATAATATTATTTAATCACTTCTATAATTCAGGCAATTTTAAATTATACATGGTTTTATTTTTACAGAATGTTGATAAGTTTTTTTCAAAGGTTAAAAACATCTAAATCTTTCTTTTATCATTACTTGTCTAGTTGAAACACACGTCTGGATTCATCACACCAGAATCACGACTGGTTCCCGATGTGGCTGAGATGGTGAGAGATTCCAATGGGAAAATTCCGCCTCATGTGGGGATGATGAAACTGAAACCAATTACGGTCCCGACTCGACTAGAAACTGCAGTAAATAGGTTGATTGAAAGTAAGTGGTCTCGTTAGTCACTCAGTAGAAACTGTCACATCATTTGGCAGCATGCAGTGTTGGGGGTGATCAATTATAAAATTAGAAAAACGGTTGATCAGTTACTTCACTTGACTATTGTTGGATCACTAAAAAGTCTGAATTTTCAAAAAACAAGAATGAACGCTGCCGGACACAAACTAACAGACCAATTTAGCATGAACTTACATTGTAAATGAACCCCCCACTAAAAACTTATTTGGGGGGGGGTTCTAGATATAAAGAATAAATGCTTAAATTTTCAGCCCTATAGCTCCATTGATGTGTCCTGTGTGCACGACACATACATACATACATAGCCAGCCAGGCAGAATCACTTAAAAACTGAAGAAACCTATGTTGAGAGTTTTGGTTGACAGTTTTTAATATACCTGAATATATACAAGTAATATTGAATGCTTCTTGGTATTTGCATAATATCTAAATTATTCTGCTTGTATGTAATGTATGTATGTACATTAAGCTTTCTGATCAAGCATCTTCTTGGGCACTAGAATTTAATCAAGTGAATCTTGCTATAATTCAAACCTCTGACCTGAAGATAGGCAGACACATAACATATCCATTAGGCCAACATGTTATTGCTTGAATATACATTGGAAATACTGAGAGGTTTTTTTTTGTTTGTCATTATTTAAATTAGTCACATTTCTTTTTGTTTTTTCAAATAATATTGATGTGTTAAACTTATTTAAAACAACAAAAACTAAATTTCACATTTCCTTTGAACTTTTCTTACATTGTTAATTTCATTATTATTGGGATATAAAATGCAAACATTTTTTGGTACTTTCTAACTTTGTGGGTTGGTACAAACACAAAAAAAATCCCTTGCAAAACATTGTACTGGAGTTATCAGAAACAATAACTGTGGGTGAAGATAATTCTGCCATATTCATTAAATTCTCTTTCCTTTTCAACTTCTGTTATAAGTTAATTAGTTTAATTATATTGATCTGACACTGTTAAATACCCAAACTAATCATTCCTAAACTATTTGGAAAGTTTAAATGATATTGTAGACTCCAAATGAAATATTCCCTTTAAGGCATGTTAGTGTGATGATGATGATTACGTTGATACTGCTTGTAGTATCAGCTAACAGGTGGGGTGGGGGAAAGAAAGATTGAGTTTGACGTGCATGGCAAAAACACAGCTTGGCCCTTTCCTTTCCCTTTGGTAAGAAACTGAAAGAAAGTGATCTACAAGGTGTAAAAAGATAACAAGAAGCTTTGTTATAACAAGAATATGGGTTTAATGAAATAAAAATAAGTGATTACATTCAGTAGAAGGATTCTATATATTATGTCTTTTAAGAAAAAGAATAAATCTGTAGTATTCTACGTAAAGCAAAGTTCAAAAAGAATTCTGGATCATATGACCGACCAGCACCCCAAATCTTTGCAAATCTAAAAGGATGGATTTTGCTTTTACACCGGTAACGTCAGCAGTCGTTAGTTACCAAGTTAAACAAAGTCCGTGTGTTGATATTGAAAGTAGAAAATACTCGCCTGAACTGGTGTCGCTACTCTGTATTTGTTTCGAAGTTACTAATATATTTTCTTCCATTAGAAACTTTCCGAAAACATTTATTCGATAAATCATTTAGATTGTTTATAGTTTTTTCCTTTTTTTAAACTAACAAACTTTCGAATTCTTCCGAAATTCGATGTAGTTTCAAAGTTACTAAGATATTTTCTTCCGAAAACATTAAAAACTATTTATTCGATAAATCATTTAGATTGTTTATAGTTTTTTTTCTACTAACAAACTTTCGAAGTTATTAAGCGACATTCTTCCGAAAAAATTAAAAACTAAAAGCTATTTATTATTCGATAAAAAATAGATGGTTTATAGTTTTTTGGGTTTTTTTAAAACAAACAAGATTTTTTTAGAATATTGAGATGAATGAGATAGTAAAAAAAAAATAATAATGAAATGAGTCAAAATATTTATGATTCTCTTTCAGTATAAAAAATGTTCCGTAAAGGTGGTTTGAAGATCCAAGTGAAGAAGTGTTTCTTTGGTAAAAAAGTGTGTGAAAATAGAACTTAAGTTTTCCGTAACACAAATGGTGTTATAATTATTGTGTAGATGTATGTGACAGTGTTTATGGTCTTGGGCATTTCTGGCGTGAAATCTACTAACAGAGAATGGGAACTGACAAAGAATCGAATCGTGGTTGTCTTCTTATAGTAATGGGTGCATGGAAGGTGTGAGGCTGGTCGAAATGTTGTCTTTTTCATATGGTTTCTGTCACCTTTCTAAAGTTAATTAGAGATGAAAAGTAAACTAGCCTTTTCCAGACTGACCAGCTCCACTGAGTATCGAGTTACATTATTTAGGTGTAAATGTATTTAGTTATCTGAAAAGCACTCGCTAGTGTGTAGAAATATTTTGATATATTTCTCTAAATATCTAAACTTGGAGGTGTGTGTAGATAAAGGTTTAAGAAATTCTGAACTTGGGTGTTCTGTGAAGACATGATTCTACTCAATGACTGAGGTGTGTCCAAATACATGTGTGATATATGTATCCGTTACACTTCTTACAAAACAAACAATAATTTACATTGGATATAATTTGATTTAATACTAATAATTGATATTATTTTTTTTTGTTT
>VCCN01004895.1:1550764-1565591 GCA_006491835.1 Architeuthis dux
TAAATTCTACAATCATTATTCACAAAAATCATTGGTAATTTCTAGTTTTGTTCTCTTTACCCATTAAAATTTTCTTTTGACAATGAAATAGAAAACATTGTGGATCAGATTGTAATTTAAAACACATTCAGCTGCTGTAGTGCGTTCATTCTGCTTTTCAACAAGACCAAATTTATGAAAAACCAAGAACAGACCGTTCAAAACCTGCAACGTTGTTTACACAATTTTTGACATTTGTTCTCTTATGACATCACAACATTCTATTACAATGTCATGAAAAATATGTCAGAAATATAAATATTTTAAATCTCATTCAATTTTGATCTGAAAGAAAGTGAATTTGGCTCTCATAGACCTTGCAATGTTCATCACAGGTGAAAAGGAATATATTCTAGCCTCAATTTTAGTCAAATGCTTTATTTTGACTTTTTTCTTCAACTATTATCAGATTCCAGAAAATTGGTTCAGTTAGTGCCCTTATGCTGACTTACAGCTTCGGCTGTCCCTGCCTGGGCTCCACATATCACACAGTTTCTGTCTCGTCTCCAGTTTGCGATATGTGAAAATAGACTTAAAATTTGGATTTCAGAATTGTTTTGAGTTGCAACATTATTAGTTCTCTGGTTTTCATTTGATATGTCCGGAAAGTATTTTTAATATCTCAAGAACCAGATTCATGTAACTTGGCAACCAATCAAAGGAGACCTTATTGCTCATGCATGAACATACTCTCCTGTGGGGTTACTCAGATGCCATTGAATGAGCTTGTGTACTGTGTGACTGTCGCATTCACAATGACTGAGCGAGTAGATCAGCAAATATGCATCAAAGGTTTTTAGGCAAAACATTGCATCACTAAAATCACTTTTGAAAGGAAGCAGATTTGAGACCATGGACAAGATTAAGGAGAACGCGATGAGTCGATGATTACAAAACAGTCTGCACAGTCCTCTTTTGCAAAGTAGAATGGGCACAGGGATGAGTGTGGGGGGTCCCAAGGTGAGTACTTTACACCATCCATGATGGTTAAAGAGTTCATGATAAAATGCACTTGTGTCTTGGGTGTGGGAAATAATTCCTCAAGAGAAAATAACTATCTTATAGAGTCGCTTCCCAATAAAAGTGAAGTTAAAAAATTTAAAAAAAACTACTCTAATAATGAACAGTGATTTTCTTGGTTTGTTGTCTGTAACATAGTCGAAAGTTTTGCTGAAAAAAAAAAAATAAAAAAATAAAAAATAATACTTCCTACCCCCAGTTTCAAACTACGCACTATTCCCGGTAAACAAATTCAGGATTTTTTTTCTATGAAAAAATAAAAATAAAAAATATCCCAATCCAAATATATCCGCAAATCTTTTCCACTGGAATTAACGAGTAGATCATATGAAATATAACAGATGAGGACAGACGTATAGCAATGATCAGCAAGCCAATCTTGCTGGCCGTTGTTTGTGAGTTTGATCCTTATTGGATCTTCAAGTATAGATTGTTAATTATATAAGAACTTCAGACAGTGATTTTCTTGGTTTGCTGTCCGTAACACTTGACTCTGTCACTCAGTGGTAAAAACTTTGCTGATAAAAGTACCTCCTTCCAAACATTTGAAACTATGGACTCTTCAACTGAAACAAATTTGCTATTATTTTTTCTTAGAGAATAGTTTCATAGAATTTCAAATATATTCCGTGAATTTTTTCACAGGTATTAACTAGTAAATTAATAAAAGATCCTCACATGCACTCAAACAAAGAAGATACTTGTAACGTTTTAAACCTTTGGTTTCATGACAAAACGAAATTCCAGACATTTAGCTCTCAACATTTTAGGCCAGGGATTTATTGAACCATTTCTTCAATTTAACCTAATTATTGCTGGGTGAAATATAATGACATCGATATAAACTGCTAATAGAATGATGTCTAGTGCTAAAATCTGATAATTATGAAACAGGACTTGGAGGATTGAACCATACAATACAGAGTCAAATGAGACAGACTGAGAAAACATCTTGTTTTTTTCGAGTTCATGTAAGAATCTTTTTTTTTTACTTCATTTTAATTGGAAAGCACATCTAACAGGGGAAGCGACTCTTCCCATACAATTAACATAGTTATCTTCTCTTGTGGAATTATTTCCTTTTCCCCCCCAGTATCTTTTGGGCCAGTACTTTATAAATGAATTTTGTATGCAAATAGTGGTATATAGTTGCTAAGAGAAAATTTAATTTACAACCAACTAAAGAGAGTTTTAAAAAATTCAAATCTGTTTCCTGTCAGATAAATAAAGAATAGTTACCCATTATATTAGTTATGACTACTATTTACCGTCATCTTAATTTTTAGTTTTATCACAACTCAACTCAAGCCAAATCATTCTACGGCAGTGAGCAAACAGTGCAGATCAGAAAAGAAGAGTAAACTCCCAGTGAGATTTGAACTTGTGTCCCTCTTGCCAGAGGGAAGCCCAATTTATACCCAGCTGAACTTCATGGTCAGAAGAAGTCAAATCTTACCTTTTAAACCCATTCTTTACTCAGAATATCTGTGCTGATATCTTCATATCCTGGGAGCTTACTCTTTATTTCCAATCTGTTCTTATTGCTCACTGCCATAGAGTGACAGCCTGAGTGGAGTTGTGATTTTAAAAAAAAAACAAAAAAAAAACTAAAAATCAAGATGAAGGTAAATTGTAGTCAAAATCAATACAATCGGTTACAATACTTCATCTAATAACAAAAATAATGAAATGAAAAGTGAAAGCAAATATTGTGGGTATGGAACACGAGACAAGATTTTTAAAAATAAAACTTTTAATGATTTTTGTTCCTCTTAAAATTCACTGCTTGTGGAAATGTGTTTGGCCTGAAGAGACTTTTAAGTAATCTTCACCAAAGTCATTGCATTTTCACATTCGTATTTTTCACTGTTGCGACCGGTGAGAAGGACAGCCACCAACATTTTGGAAAACATGCTTTCTAAAAGTTTGCCAACTTGAGAATCCAGTGTACGGAAACAATCCTGAAAGTAAAAGAGAAGCCATTAGGATCCAAAGCAAAAATGATCAATGAAAAGTTTTAGATGGTATTGCCTCAAGGAATATTTTCTAAAGAATAATATCAGCAATTACATGGATTCAAATTGACAGGTGGGAATGACGAGTAATTTATATTGTCCATTTAATATTACAGACCTCCCCAGATATAAGATGGTTCGTTATAGCACAGTTCTCGATATAACGATGGTGAATGGTGGACGCCAACATTATTACTATATTATTGCCCCCAAAAAACAGAATTTCCCCTTGAACCCGTAAGCCCGATATTTTGGGCTGAGCACTATTTTACTACACTGTAAGCCCATTTGAGGACAGAGGTCACACACCTTCCAACCCACTCCCACTAAGAAATATATGTCAGCTTACCAACTGTAAAAAATTAAATGAATTAAGACAAAAATATTTCAGTCGTCAAGGAGCAAAACTATTTTTATAAAATTAATTTTTTCGCCTTTTCCCTTCAGGAATTCAGATACAGCAGATCTCAAGACACAGCATATTATGGGTTGGGAGGGTTAAATCATTGATATAAATAGGTAAATAATTTGTTTTTAAATATTGAAATTTGGTATACTTTATAATATATTGTTATTATGGTGGTATTATTTCATTAAAAAAACACAAACATTAAAGAATGCCTTTGTTTATTTGTTCAAATCCCACTTAGCTTTTATACAATGTTTTCGGTTTTTCACTTATTGTACACCCTAGAATATCGCCCATACATCGCAGCTCTGCTATAATGCTTCTTGGACCCCAACACCCATGTTATAACAGGGGAGGCCAGTATTTGTAAAGATAGTCTTTTTAGTTTGTGTTTGCTTAGCCAAAGGTTAACAGAATCAAGCCAGACAAAATATGCAAAGTTCCTTATTAATTATAAAACAGTGTGAAGGCAGAATTTCACGCTTATCGTCTCTACTTTATTTTTCTATTCATTTTTTATTTGTCAAGTTAAAATAAATGTCCTACTATAATTCACCAAATATCCGTTTGTATGTGACAGCAGAACTCAGAAACTGCACAACATATCCCCATGAAATCTTCTGTGTACTAATGGGACTTCCAGGCCTTTTTTTAAGCAAGTTTTTAAAAATTTCAAATAACTAACAAATGTGGGTCAGCATTCGTGATCACCCTGATAATAATGATCTGATTTCCTTCTCTCTCTCTTACTATCTGTTTAATACTAAAAGTCTGATTCTATTTATCTGTATATGACCTTTAAGTAACCAAAACTGTGCATTGATATTGAATTAAGGTACCCCTAATATGCACTAACTTAAATGTAAAAAAGTCTGGATGATTTGCAACTGAATAATAATAGGATCCGCGCTCGCACACACCGATAATAATGATCTGATTTCCATCTATCTTACTATCTATATAATACTAAAAGTTTTATTCTGTTTATCTGTTTGTGACCTATAAATAGCCAAAACGGTTGCATTGTAGACAGAGGTATTGAATTAAGGTACCCCTAAAAAAAATTTAAAAAAAAAAAAGGTTTTGATTTCTAATTAAACCTTTGGGACAGCCATCCCCTCCCACCCGCTGCCCAGAAGGTGAAGGTCTACATGAAAATCAAGCTCATAGGGTGATTTTTCAGCTAATATTTTGAATTTTTGAAATGAATTCAGAATAAGGCTTTACCTCAATGCTGTGTGTGTCTGGTGAATTGTGTAAGATTCCATTATAAGCATTCAGCTGTAACCAGGTGAAATCATTGTTGTAGAGATTCTGTTGGGCAGTGGCAACTGCTTCCCCATCAGTCTTTTCACTTTCAAAGATCATCGGCTCATTTTTATAAAAACTGGTCACAGCTTCTCGATCAATCATGAGGCCTGAGGAAAAATTAGGAAAAATTTTTGAATTGTCCTTTTCATAAAAAATTTGAACAGTGTCAATTTAATGGTAGAATGAACATAAAAAATTTGATAATATATTTTGATGCAACACAAACTATCACAAGTCAATAAACTTTGAAAATGTCAGAGAAATATTTGAGTGAATATGTAGATAAAAGTTGGTGATTTTTTGACAACATACTTATCATAAAGAGTTCCCAAACGGATCCAATAAAACGTCTTGGATGTTATTCCAAGAGTTATTTGGATTATTGAACTCATTCTTTTTGTTTCAAGACAAGCATCTTATTCCAGCACTTTTCTATCTTTGTTACCAGAACGGCTTATCCAGAAGTCATCGACACACAACAATTTCAAAGATCTATGGCACAACATTGAATCAGTTAACATCAGTGACAACAAACAGATTCCAAACTGCACAATGTGATGGCAACAAAGCAACCAGCTTGCAAAATCCAAGATGACACGTGATAAAGCATAAAAGTGCAATGCATTCTTAAATTTTCAGATCAAAATGTAGAATCCGGACCTCAAAATTGATTTAATCAAAACGAGAATGAAATGTAGAATTTAGAACTCTTTAACTACATAAAAGAGGATTGTGAAGAAATTGTATCACAAAATTTGTGAAAACTAAAAATGGATTCTACATTTGATCCAAATTTTCTTAAGCCAGAATAAGCAAATCAATTTACAATATTAGCAAATTATGCTCATCTACATGTCCATCGAATATTTCTCCCAGCCACGGCTTAATTGCATTTTTAAAAGGATTCCAAGACAAAAACTTACTTTTCTTTTCATTTTCTGTCAATATCTCAAAAAAACTGCGATAGATTGACTTTTCTCCAGCATTAAAGAAATATTTCCTGTTGCCATGGACGGCATATGATTCACTAGTCATTGCAGCCGGGATTTTCCAGTCGCACTCCACACCTGGACCGCTGTAGAGAGCCAAATCACCAAATTCTAAACCTGGTCAAATAAAATCATAAGAATTAAGAGAAAAACAATACAAAAGTTTTTAGAAATAAAGATTTGCATTTAAAAAATAAAGAACAAACTTACAATGTTTTTTTTTTGTACAAAAGTTGAAAATAAAGCAGATTTATTAATTACCAACCTAAAAAAATTTAAATAAGTACAGTGGTCCCCCCACTTACCCGTGGTTTCACTTACTGTGGTCAATTGATACGCAAATCAATCACGAATGCATTGGCAAGCGCCATCTACCCTAAAGCCTTCATTAACTCCAAACAGTCCTCATCATTGTTAAACACCAAATATCCATAAGTCTTTTTAGTTCAATTCAATATAATATATATAATACAAACAATAACACAAATGTTATTATAATCGTTCACAAAGGGCAGACTACTGTAATATTTTATTTTAATGATGTTTTTATCTGTCCAATTTTTTCTGCCATTTTAAAAGTGAATCAGACAAAAATGATCAACTTTTTATTTGCTATGAATATGAAAAAGATGTTGAATAAAAAAATTACTTATTTATTCCAATGCTTTTGTGTTAAACTGTAAAATGTAACTAGTTGGCAAAACATTTTCGTTAAATCCACTTTAAACATAACAAATAGGGAATGGGACAGAAGAAAATACTGTATGTGTTGGGGGATGATGATATTTAGAAATGCAGTTTTATAATAATATTGCATGTATAGTTTAACTCTTAAATTCATGAACTGCTTGTAATTGAAAGTGGAACTCTTCACTGAATAGAGTAAAAAATAATGGAATTCTTCTGTTAAATTTTAAAATTCACCTAATGGTCAAAAGGAGATAATTTCAACCAGAAGATATTTCCCTTGATATTGACATTCAATTTTTAATTATGAATTTAAGAGTTAAAAGTAATAGACTGTGTAAGCAAGAGTACCTACTGTTTTTGAGCTTTAGTAACACAAGCTGTATGGATGCAGAGGCATCTTCTACAGAGCTGTGACCCTCATTGCCACACTGGATATCCTTCCTAAAAAATTAAAAAATATCATGACAATAAGTTCATTAACAAATAAGTATAATCTAACAAACAAAATCCGCCTTGTTTCATTTATATAAAACTCTTTCCTAAATACATTTTTCATTTAATTTTGAATAGAGACCAAAACTTAAAATATCTTATACAAAAGCCAATGTCACTTTTTTGCTTGTTGATTTCTGTCACGCTAAAGCAAACAGAGAGGAAGGGGATAAAGCAAAGTTTGTATCTGGGTTTGTGTATGCTAAAACACACAGCTATGTGTGTGTGTTCGTGTCTATATCACTACCACTACAGCTGATGTCGTCGTAGGACAGAATACAAATATAGGCATCTCTGATTTTTCATGAATAAAACTGATTTTTTTCTTATTAATTAATAAATTCGTTTTTTACCTAATTCTGTTGCCTCGAAAATTTGTATTAAAAAAAAGATTTGTTGAGGTAAGCGTTTTTTTTGTTGGCAATAAATACATTCATACTAAAATATATATTTGTATAATTTATCCAAATGTAAATAATCCCATCATTTTTTATGGGTACTATGCTAGCATAAAACAATGAATGTAGTAGTTTTCTTTTTAAAATAAGAAAGACAACTGAGTAATGATACTGTCTATAGTTTTAAGAAGGGTCATTAACATTCAAAGAGTTTTTCAGATGATTGGTATGGCGGATCACATCTGGGAAGAAGTCATTGGAAATTGGAAGATGTTGGCTAGGTACAAGGTATGGAAATCCTGGCCTAACAAGGAAAGGAATCAAAAACACATGAATCCTACGTTATAAGCATTGCTGCTATTAGAGAAAAAAGATTCTGTTTACTACCATTATATTCGGATAGTACACCTGAAGAAGGCTGTAAAATGGATTGGCTGAAATGTTGTGTTAACAACATAAACAAGAAGAAGGAGTTCGAACATCTAAAAAAAACTCTTTGAACTCTGAGTAATGTTATTTATTTCAGCAAAATACTTCAAATTCTGGAAAACATTTTTCTATCAAGAGAATCTGAAGGCATCACTCATTATCTGATCTTGAAAAGATATAAAATGAAAATAAAAACAAGAAAAATATTGTTTTCATTTACTTACATTGGTGACTGAACTGAATATAAAAACAAAGGTCAATGAATTGATTGTAGCACAATTGGTTCTTTGGTCCAACCATTGGCTTCTCCAGTTTGGCTATGGATATTCAGTAATGTAAAACAAATGTTGTGTCACAAAACTTCATCCAATAATAAGACTAAACGAGCCACCCCCTCAAGGTCAGACTTGATGAACACAAAAAAGCCAAAATCACAGGCGAAATAGAAAAAAAAAAAAAAAAAAAAAAAAAAAAAAAAAAAAAAAAAAAATCGGCTATGGCTGACCACATCTGGAAAGAGAAAGGCAACCATCTTCCTCTCTGCGAGGAAGTTCAGATTATTGACAGAACGATGTTGGAAGCAGAGAAAAATCAAAGAGGCAGCTCACATCAAAATGTCGACTTAGCCAGACCAGTGCAGATTTCAACCCGATGTGGCTTCCACTTCTCAACAAACCTAAACCCAACAAGACACAGAAACAGCCGGGCCATGTGCTATAAGAGTTACACCCTTTAAAAATAAAACTTCTGTTTACCCCATAATGCTCAGATTTTACACCTGAAGAAGGGCAAAGAATGGATCGTCTGAAACATTGTGTTTACAACACAAACGACAAGGAGTTCAATCATCCGATGAACCATTTGAATATATCTAAACTCTCATGCATTTGGATTCTGAAAGCAAGAAAGAGGAAAAGGACAAAGTTTTAGAAAAACTTACCCAAGAAAATGGGATGTCAGTCTTTTTAGGCCAACCTTCTTATTCTTAAAACCAGAGAGATTATAAATGGTACTTGTGTCTATCACATAAGGGTGAAACATCTGAGAATTAACAAAAATACAAAATATAAATAATGCAAAAAGAACAAATTTTAACTCAATTTTGTTTTCAAAAGCACAAACAGCTTGGTCTTCAACATTTTGAATTTTGATTATAAATCTAATCCAAATTAAATAAGTGTTTTTTAAAATCAAAATCATCACTTGAAAAAGAAGAAATACAAGCCACACCACATAAGTGAATCACTGTAGTATGTCCAGTAGCGCTGACACAATTATACAAGAGTTCAAAAAGACCCCTCCAAATTAAAATAAAACCCAAAAAACACCCATCTTTTTCCAAAATCAAAAAGACGATTATTCTTTAAAACAGATTTTTAAATATTTCTGCTACCCCAACTTTGAGAAGCCCTGTCTTACAATAGTTCATCTAATAAAAAATAAATAATAAAAAGATTAGTCAACTTTTTGACCTGATTTTGCCTGCTGGGAGGAACATAAGAATGGGGTGAAAAACTTTCATCATGAGTCACGCAACGCTTGTATGTATGTGTGTGTGTGTGTACATGTCTATACTACTGCTACTATTTCATCTGTAAAAACGATTTATTCCTTTAATTATTGTTTTGTTCTCATTTTCTTTAAATATATATGAATAAATATTGAATCACTGTAGCCACAATCGCCAACCTGACTAAACAAAAATGCATGTGGCTAGGTATTCTTCCCTTTTCACTCATCTGTGTCTGTGTCCATTTCAGTGCTTCTGGTACATTTTTGGCATAGAGCCTGGAAAATTTACATGTGTATTACAGTAGACACCTAAAATTCTAAAGTTCATCTTTTTACACTAGTTTTTAGGGGATGCTCAATTTACAATAATAATCCATTGTGAAACGAATACATATTTTCCACCGCTGTGACATAGCATTATGACGCTTAGGTGTTTGTGCAAAAGCTTGGTTTAAAAGAGAGTGAGAGAATATGGTTTTTTTCTCAGTTTTTTTTAAAATAAAAATTTCATCCTTCTTTTTGTCCTACTGGTTTAGTAATACCCGTTCCCATTTGAAATTGACAACTCTAGTTGTTTGCATGTCGGCACCTTTGATATTGCCAAGCCAATGTAACCTTGTATCACCGTCCCAAGAGTTGGGGTGGGGTAGGTGGGTTAGTAAAGTCTAGAGCAACAGAGAGATAAGCAGAGAGTGGGGGTATTGTGACAAAAATGTAGCAACTAGGCAGTGATTCATTTTTAGGCAGAGGTGGCAAAAATAATTTCTATTTTTACTACATCATGTGCTGACATAAAAAGCGTGACAGAAGACAAATAAATAAATATACATTGCATTTTATTATGTGTGTAGATTATATGAAACATTCATAAAAGCAGCAAATCTACCTTTAAGCAGTCCAGATCAAAATTCAAAGATTGGCCACATAAAATGGCATCTTTTGGAAGTAAAGATTTTATTTTATTCTGTACATCTTGTAATGTTGTCGTTACAGGCTCCATCATCTGGGGTGTTATTCCACTGAATCTGAAGACGGACAAAGAAATGTCTAGATAAGAAACAAGAATTGCAATCAAACGTGTTGAGGTTAACATTCACAACAGAACAAGGATTCAAATAATAAAAAAAGGCATTCACTTGTCTGATCAATATCTTAAGACAGTGTTGCAATGGTCAATGGATGATAGAAAGGGACAGCAATGATTTGAGAACAACAGGCTCACCCACCTCACTACTAATTAGGATTATTAACCCTTTTAGTGCCATGGCCTTTTTGACCATATGGCAAAAAATACTATTAGAAACCGTCAACCAAAACGTCACCATAAGTTTCTTCAGATTTTAAGCTGGTCCGTTCTGGCCTTTTTAGTCCAATATATCGCCTGTATAGTGTTTTTAGCTATGTTATCGAGTCTGATATATCGACCTGGCAGTGCTATAAGGGTCAAAAGAAGAAACAGATATATGACTTTTTTTTATCAAATCATTAATTTATACAGGAAAAACTTTGAGCATTCCCAGACTCCAAAAATGGTGATGATGGTATGTTAGGCCGAGTCATCAGAGGTTGATCTGGTGGGAGGTACAGGAGACTGGGATGTGGGAAATGAAATTTATTTGCGATGAGCTATATGAAGTTTTTTTTGTTTTTTTTTTACTTGATACACATTTTCATCTTTCTAACCTCATCTTGCACGATCAAAAACAATTTTATGTTAAGGGATTATTTTCATGTATGTTCGTGTATTCATGGGGAATAACCTTTTGTCTTAAATCTTTGGATCCCACTATTGTATGTGTACCATTTGGGATTGAATCCATTGGAAGAGACTAGAGGCTTTAATTTTTTTAAATTGTATGTCAAGATCGGGGGAAATAATTTTCCTGTTCAATTCACAGAAGAGTTCCATTATTTTTAATTCTATTCATTGTCAATTACTAGCGGTTCATGAATTGAAATAATTTCTGAGGTAATCTTAAATTCGCCATTTCTTTACACAAGAATTTTTGAGTAGTGACTAATTAAAGGATTTGAAAAAATATTGACTTCTTGCACAAATTTTCAAGAGTAAAGTTCAAATGTATTGGTGACTTTTGCAGATATACTTTTTAAAAAAATTCAATTACATTAATAATATTCTTTTTGAGTTAATAGAAAATAAATAACACAAATTTTATTGAGAGCAAAAAACAAAGCCATGTAACTGTTTGCCTTTAACAGGGTTGACAATAATCAAACACATTACCTCTAATTTTATTCCTCATTAGAAAATGCCCATTGATTTGGTAATGGTATACTTAAAGCCGTTCTGTGTCAGTAGGTTTAGACAGTAATTTGAAAGGTTAACGCAAACTAAAATTCTTGTATTCATTTTGGGTAAAAAACGAGATTGATACATCATCAACAGTAGCAGCAGCAAACAAACACACATAAGCATAACAGCCAATTTTGTGTTTGTGTGTTCACATTACCCCTTCCTCTCTTTCTTTTTATGTCACCGACAGACTGACAACTCACAAATTATAATAAAGATAAGAAATATTAAGAAAATCTTTTTTAAAAACCGACTAAATGAATTATAATGTATGAAGGCGAATGTAGTCAAAATTGATTTTACATCTATCTTCTATATTACATTAATCTTATATCTTTATAAAACAACTGGCTGTTTGTCAGTGTCCCCGCTCCCCCAAATTTGGCATGCATACTCAATGGACCTAGGGGAATGTTTTAAAGTAAAATTTTGAGAAAAACATTTTTTTAAGAGTTTTAGATGGGGGGTATTTAGAATGTCACTTTATTGCTAAACTGAACCCTTTCTTTCGTTCAATATACATATACATACCAGCTGGACAACGCACAATAGGGTAGTAATAAAAGTATTTCTTTAAAAATTATTTGATCATCTCTGTGAATGCATTTGAAAACCTTGTTGTTGTCTTTTATAAACAATGAATAGCTAACAACAAAAAAAACCCAGAAATCTTTCATCTCAAATTAAAAAGTTTTACCATCGATAAAACACAAACTTTGCAAATGTTTCACTAAAATGGATATTAAGGCTCGTTATCCATAACTTATTGTCTTTAATGTTCAAATGGTAAAAAAATGACAATAAAATCAATTTATACTCAAGTAGTTTAATCAGGCTTGCCAGATTGGGCTACAAGGGGAGATAATCCGAGCTTTATCGCCAAGACTTACCCAACAATGGCATTGGAATAGCATATGATTTGAAAATCGAACGAATCTGGAGGCAGAGGTTCAATACCAGCATCTTGAGGCTGGTATTGAACCTCTGCACCCAGACTCGCTCGATTTCCAAATTCAATGCTATTCCAATGCCTGTGTTGGGTAAGTTTTGGAGAAAAAGCTTGGATTATCTCCCCTTGTAGCCCATTCTGGCAACCCTGAGTTTAACTAAAAAGTTAAAGGAAGAAAAAGAAATGATTCAAACTTACTGGAAAACATAATCAACAATTTTATATTTTGGTTTGACCAGAGTGTCGTAGACAGTTTCCATTTTTTCATTCACAATTGAGACACGTGTGACAGAGTTTTTCCCATCTGCTGTTTTACACTTTAAACAAAACAAGATAAAACAAAAAAAAATTAGGAAATAAATGTACAATGGATCAGTGTTTTTTTCTCCTTAAATCAAGTATTGTAAATCATTTTTATTAATTTTTGACTACTATTAATCCTCATCTTAATTTTTAGTAGTTTTTTTTTTTTTAAATCACTGTGTAAACCAATAACAGCCCATTTTCACAGAAATTTTTAAATTTCACCAAAACTATACTAAATGGGCCAATATCAATAAAAGTTTTGGAATGAATTTTCTTATGAGAAGGGTATTTTTTAAGAAAAACTTATAGAAATATTCTTATTATACAGCTGTCTACTTATACGCAAAAAAAAATAATTATTTGAAATTATTCTTTGTTGCAACTTACTTAAATGGAAGGGGGAATACTAGTAATCTTATTGACAAAAGTGGGAATGACTCGAAAAGGTTGGGGAACCACTGGTCTAATAGATTGAAAGCACCTAAAATTGAAAGAAAAACAAATGTTCTTCTAGGAGAAGTGTGTGTGTGCTGTTAAAAACTGAACCATAACAACTTATTAGATCAAATCCACATTTGTGACCATTGAAATTTCTAGATGCCGTGAATACTCACCATTTTATGTTGATATTTAGATCAGGTGTGAAAAGATTGATGTATTCAGTATTAGCTTGAAATATGATAACACAGGAAGAAATGTTTTTTTTAATATATTCCTATATATAATATATTACTTCTATTACTTAAAAAGATTATTTACACATGAAAAAGTAGTTGTTACTAAAAAAACATATTCTGATGTACAAAACAAAACAAATGATGTCGTCCCTTAGTGTGACAGCTTTTGGGTACACAACATTAGTGTTTCTCCCATTGGGTGCCAGTATGAAGATTGTTCGGGGATCCAATCCTCAAACAATCAGCGTAGAGCTGGCTTTGGCAAAAGCATGGAGAAGTCAGGTTGAGGCCAGCGATCTTGAGAGCTTGTACTTGTGCCTTGTTATAATTTTAGAAATTTTGTCTGAAAACGTTTTTCAGGTTTTCACAATGTTTTTCAAACAAAACGGAAAAAAATAAAAGTTTTTTAGACCGTTAAGTTCTTTTGATTGGCTGAGAAAAAAAAAGCTATAAAATCAGTCTTTATGATGCAATCCATTTTTGATGGTTAAGTCATCCTACTTTGCCCAAAAATGACACTCGGAAATGCTGTATGGAATTTTATACAATGTGTTATAATTAATTTTCAATAAACAACTTACCATTTCACAATCAAGACCAAAAAGTGGACTCTGATCTGTAACGTTTTCGTAATTATCTTGTGAAAAAACATATTCTTTGTAGCATTCTGTAAATAAGAAAAAAAGCAAAAATGAAACAAAATCCAGCAATAAAGAGGGGCCTCGGGTGATCGACTTTTAAGATTTTGGAATTGGTTAATGAATCAAAATCTTGGGGAAATTCAAATGACTGCAAATTTAACCATTTTCTTTATTGACATTCCAAGCCATTTAAAATACAAGCGTGAGTGCTGTTAAAAAAATTCAATATTTTCAAATATCTTGTTTGCATCTTTAAACAAAAGATGAATCAAAAGATTTAACAGAAAAGAATTCAAAATTCGAAAAAGGCTGCCCTAGACACACCTAACACAGTATTGTGTAGCAAATTATAACACACACAAAGTCACACTGCATCATATAGTAATACAAATCCTTCATTTTGTCATAGGAATTCTTTTAATGTTATGCTTGGATATGCATGGTACCCAGATTGGGCTACAAGGGGAGACAATCCAAGCTTTATCTCAGAGACTTACCCAAGACAGGCATTGGCATAGCGTTGAATTTGTAAATCAAACGAGCCTTGAGGAAGAGGGTCAATACCAGAAGCAGGCCCACCTCAAACCTCAGCCCCCAGACTCGCCCAAGAAAGGCAGGTATTGAACCTCTGCCTCC
>VCCN01004895.1:1565873-1581188 GCA_006491835.1 Architeuthis dux
CAAATTCGATGCTATTCCAATGCCTGTTTTGGGTAAGTCTCGAAGATAAAGTTCTGATTATCTCCCCTTGTAGTCCAATCTGGCAACCCTGTGTCTATGAAGATAAGATTCCCAGCATAAAACCCTCTTTAGCATTCATTAATAAAATCAAATAATTGTGCTTTATTTTTTCCCTTTTAATGGAAAATGTTTGTAGAGAACATTATTATTCATTTTTGACTAGTATTTTTTTCATCTCAATTTCAGGTGCTAAAAAAGAAGAAAAGTCAAAATAGCTCAAAATTTAAATATGGCCAAACCAAAAAGTTCATGGGCAAATGCTTTTTAAAAAGGCCAGATTTGTCAAATTTGGCCATCAACTTTATCTTGTAAGGAAATAAGTTATATTTTTAATAAAATAAGTTTATTCCTATGACTTTTTTCATACCGCACAAAACTTAAAATTAGGATACTTGAATTAAAATAAAATTACCTAATACAATCGCTTTTGGCTCCTTATTGTCGATCCATACATAAAAAACCTGTCATTTTTCACAGGTATATGCTAGTAGTGAGCTAAAACACTATATTGAAAATAACCTGAATATAATAAGAATGTTATATAAGTAAAATAATGATCTTTCACTTTCTTAATTTTATTATATTTGGCGAAATCAACTTGTGAGAAATCATCAAAAATCATTCGTTTTTGTAACATAAAATAAATTTGTTATTCATTGGAATTGAATTGTCATCATTTTTAAATGGTTTTTGCTATGCTTTTTCACCTGAAATGCTTTTCTGTTGTGTAATGGTTTAATGAAACAAGTATTTCTGGTAAAAATAGGTTTGCTGAAAAAGCATCAGATGAAACTATTTAGAGTCTCTTATCAAAAAGGGAGATTATCCAAGCTATATCTCAGAGACTTACCCAAAACAGGCATTGGAATAGCATTGAATTTGGAAATCGAACGAGCCTGGAGTCAGAGGTTCAATAGCAGCCCATGGAGGTTGGGCCGGCCAAAAGAGGCTGGTTAATTGAACCTTTGCCTCCAGATTCACTCAGTTTCCAAATTCATGCTATTACAATGTCTGTTTTGGGTAAGTGTCTGAGATTATTGGATTATCTCCCCTTCTGGCCAAATCTGGCAACCCTGTCTTTTATTTTCAACTTTAGGTCTTCACAGAATTAGTAATAAAACCATAACTCACCATTCTCAGTTTTAACAGGAAGTGGGTAATTCTCTTGTGCCAATTGTAAAGGATTCAGAAGTAATAACGTACGAGGAAAGGCATCGGGTCCTTTAGATTTTACTACTGGACTTTCTTTTTCATGTGTTAAGCTTTGTTTTATGAGTTGCTTCCCTTTCGCTCTGGTTACTGAAACAGAAAACAAATTCTCTTCATGTTATATAAAATGTGATAATTTATCTAAGTCAGAAATTCATTAAAAAATATTCTTATTCTTTGACTAATTTGTTTTTATTTTATGAAAACAAATCTTTCGCAATCCATTATTCTTTGGTAACACAATTTCTACTGAGAGTAATCAGAACAAATTTAGTGTTATTTCTGAACAAAAATAAAACTCATATAACTTATAACTTTTGAAAATTAGGTTTCAACAAAATATAAGTAGATAACTATGTAAGTATAAGAAGTTAAGCTTTTGTTTAAACTTATTTTGCTTGAGTCTCTTATAAACTAAATTTTTCTGAAATTGTTAACATGTAACATGGTTTTGTTTATAAAACGTAAACAAACAATCGGATCATTCATAACTGACTAAACCAAAGTCTTCATACCTCCCCACCCCAAACCTTCATACAAAATTTCATTGAAATATCTTTAAAAATAAAAGAATTATTCAATTTTAAATTACGTATAAAATGTTAACAAACAGTTTGATCGGCCATAATTCACCATTTTTTTAATTCCGGGGGTTTCCCCAACATTCTAACTAAATTTCAGAAAAAAATCATCAAGAATTGAAAAATAATTTTCCAATTGGAACAAAAAACATGGTTTTTGTTTATAAAACGTAAACAAACAATCAGATCGCCCAAAGTATTCATACCCCCACCCCAAACCTTCATACAAAATTTCAGTGAAATATCTTTAAAAATAAAGGAGTTATTCAATTTTAAATTAAAAGAAGTTACCCACTTTTAAAACACGGATGACAACATTTTTTAATCCATAGTGAATCAGTCTCCAGCGTTTTCAAACTCAGGAGACAAAAAAAAAACAGAACTGACTGCAAAGCAACATAGGGCCATTCTAAGTAGTTAATCATTGAAAGTTTAACAAGTATTTTTTCATATGATTTTATAAGTATGTATGTGACATTCAGTTTTGCAAATTTTTCTTAAATATTTATGACATACATCTAGCCAACAAATGGCTGGTCATATCTGGAGAGAAAAGGGTGTACATTAACCTCTTAGGAATGAAGTCCGAATAATAGATGGAGAACACGAATGAAGTGTGAGAAAATTGGAAGAATCAGCATACATCAAATTGTCCGCTAGATGCACAAGTCAGACCAATGTGGATTTCAACAAGGTGTGGCTTTCGTTGCTCAACGGGACAAGTTATGGAATTCATTGCTTAATAAAGAAAGCAATTGAGAACATCTCCAAGTAAATATTATAGAAGAGCTGTATTGCAGATGTTGCTGAAAATAGAATAATCATATACTACAAGCATTGCTGTGGACTTGAATTTCTATTTGTAACCGTTTTCTGCTTTGCACTACCAGAAAAAGAGATCCTCTCTTTCCATATGCATAATACACCTCAAGAAGGCTGTAGAATGAATCAGACAAAACATTGTGTAATAAATAATAGATAACACAAAGAAGGAGTTCTGAATAACTCCTGGAATGATAAACCAATGATTCTTAAACTATTCCAGTGTCATTCACCCATGACTAATTTTATACCTAATACCTAACCTTATACCTAATTTTATACATAATTAATTTTGTATCATGAACAAAAAGCATAAATAATATATAAGATATATAAGACTTGTCAGTTTAGCTCAGTTGGTTAGAGATCCGCCTTCCAATCACATGGTCATGATTTCAAATCACGGTAGGGAAATGTTAATTTTATATATAGGTTTGGTTTAATGTGTGTGAAAGACAAATAGTAAAGTGCTTCCTCCGCTAAATTAGGTGAGGATTGTTCTTGTTGTTACGGGGGGGAAAACAAAGTCAACTCCAACTTGGACTGGAGTTTGACAAAAAATATAAATATCTGAGTAAATTAAGTCCCTCACCCTCCATGTTTCATTCACCCCCAAAATAATTCCATTCAACCTTGGGTGAATCATTCCTCAGTTGAAGAAACACTGTTATAAACAACACAAACAAACACAGAGACTTCTTACCTCCCAATTTCCATAAATGGTTGACACTAACAGGTACTCTGAAGAATTCTTCCTCTGCTGTATTTCCAAACTGTGTTGGGGTGATCATCTCAACTGCCTAACAAAAAAAATACAACAACACATTAGCATTCTTTTAACAGTTCAACAGAATGCATTCAAATATTAACAGCTTCTGACTTGCATTCCAAGCATGGAGTGAAGTGTAAGTGTGATATCAAACAATGTTTTTCCTAATAAAACAATTGCTTCAGACTTTTGAACAATCTATCTTACACACACTCACCCTAATTTTTCTTAGTCTTCAAATAATGAAACTAATAATTTTTGCAAAATGAAGTTTCAGTAAATAGTTTTTTTATAAATTCTTTTTATGATGTTCATATGTTCAAAGTTATTTATCTCCATAAAAAATTGGAAAATATTTTGTAATTTAAAAAAAAAACTTACGTAAATTAAAACAAAAATATATGAGGCGCTTAGAACCACAAGGTACATTCCACCAATAATAATTAAAAAAATGAGAAAAATACGTCCAAAGTTTAACTTACTTTTCAAAATGCCATAATTTTGAAACTATAATTTTTTTATGTAGCTAAAGGCATCTACTTTAAGATACCAACACTTTCATCAGAAAAACAGTGGCATTTTGAAGCAAAAAAACTTTAAAACACGTTTAACTATAACTGCAAGAAAAGGGATTTCGACCACTTTGCGAACACCACCCAATCTGCCTTGCTCTCCAGATAGAGTAGCCTTTTGAAGATTATAGTGGTATACATAACTCAATTTTTGCCATACATGGGGGATTGTACCTTGGGGTTCTTATCACCTCATATAATGTTGTTTGTTTTTAAACCCAGAAACTGTTGCAACCAACCTGTTTAAAATGCTTCATTAAGTTTGGGAAGCATTCTTTGTATTTTTTGAAGTCAGCTAAACTGACAGATTTGAGGACAATAAGAAATGTGGAAGAGACTTTGCTACTATTTTTCAACTGACACCATCTGCCGAAAAGAAAAGAAAAAGAAAATCAACAACTGAGTATTGTTTAGTAGCTTTTATAAATACAGTGCAAGGGAGAGAACTATAATCTTTTATTTCAGGTTTATATAAACTTTATTTTTAACCATTGGCAAGAAATCTACAGGGAGATAATCCGAGCTTTATCTCAAAGATTTATCCAACACAGGCAGAGGTTCAATACCAGCATCTTGAGGCAAGCCCACCTCAAGAGGCTGGTATTGAACCTCTGCTCCCAGACTGGCTCGATTTCCAAATTCAACACTATTCCAATGCCTGTATTGGGTAGGTCTCCGAGATAACGCACGGATTATCTCCCCTTCTGGCAACCCTGCAAGATCATGTTTCATCATAAGAGTAATGAAATACACTGTTCACATGTTCGCTTACTGAACGAAGGAGGGTACAGAAGGCTGTCGTTTTGGGAGATAGTATTGGGATTTGTCGCTAGGGTATCATTTCTGGGCTAGAATATGGGTCAAACAAAAGACTGAGGTCACAGGGGAAGTAAGAGAACAAAGATGCATTCAACCAATCAGCTCCAAGTATTGGGGGAGGGGGGTCTCCATTGATTTAAATCCAGTGTCAGTTAGTCAGTTGAGTCACAGCAGCAAGAGAGTCAACAACCTATGAGTTCCCTTCTTCACCCGGTGCGGGAGTGAGTGGGAGGAAGAAGCCAGTACGGCCTGATTTGAACTGCTATGATCACCCTACTGGTCAGTCTTTCAGTTTCAGTAAAGTAACTAGAAACTGAACTTAAACAACTTGTTAGGGTTTCAACAAAACAGAACTCAATATCCTGATTGATCTGCAAACCTGCCATGCATCAATGTTTATCAACATAAATAAAAGGAACCCATGTTTCCTTGAGACTGAATTTTGTCGTCTTTCTCTCCGACCACGTGGGAGAGCCTTTTTCCTGTATGAACCAACTGTTTGTTTCCTTCCACAGAATCTTCTCTCCCGTAAATGTGAAACCCTGGAATGAGATGTTTCATCAGCAAGAAGAAATGCACTCATGCATTTTTGCAGACATGCGATCCACACGTCATTTGCATATCGACATGTACAACCGGTATAATACTACATAAGGATTCTCAAACATAAAATTAAAAAATACACAGATTCATACAGAAAGCAGTGATCATTGATTAAATCTAAAATAAGTCTCTTATACTGCATCCAATACAAAAAATACTTAGAAGTCAGTAAGCAAATGAACTGGGAATCTTCAATTTATTTTTGTGTCTGATGGAGATAGCACATCTAACAAATTTTTAATTTTAAAATTATTTTTGTCTCACCTGGGCTTGAAGCTTGCAGCTGGTCCAATTGCAGCATAAAGCAAAAGTTGTTGAAGGTCTGTGATAAACAATGGTGGGGAAATGTCACTCTTAGGAAAGAGATCTGTTGATGGTTCACTAATATCCAAAGCAGGGAATTTTAGAAATAGCTCGGGACTTCCCTAAAAAACAGTTAAAATGGAAAAAACAACATAAGAAGTCTTTCAATCAAGATCACTGTCATTGTTAAAGGCAATAGTCTCCTATTAAATTGTTATCTACCAACTGCACAATCCCATTTTTACCAGATATATTCTGTCTATATTTCCTCTCTGCTAGCAGACTTGACCACCTCTATAATCACATATCATTGTTTTTTTTTTCTGGCTGAGTACTCCTTATTCGAAATGTCTGGGACCAGAAGTGTTTCAGATTTTGAAATATTTGCATATACATAATGAGATATCTTTGGGATAGGGCCTGTAATGTAAGGGGAGTAACCTGGGCTTCTGTGCTATAGATAAACATAAACGCTTTCTTTATTTTTTAACACTGTCACCCATATGGGTTTCCACAGCCTTTTTTGACATTTTCAACTATATCTTTGTACAGATAAGAGAATAAGCAAAAAATACAGTGAATAATGTATGTAGGTCTGGCGATGACAATAATTTGTTTTGATTGGGACTTGGTTTGTATTTCATCATTTGTGATGTAAATATAGATTTACGTTTCTAAAGAGTTACTTTTAGATAACTAAGCTTTTACTGTAGTCAGAATGAGTTAAATGCCTTAGAAACACTACAGTGAAGTCAGGTGTGGAATTTACCACTTGTGACATCATATTGGCTTCTAAAAAGTTTCGGATTTTGGGACATTTCAGTTTTCAGAGTTTCTGATAAGGGGTACTCCGGCTGTACTTACTTATCACACTTTCTCATAATCAAATCCTTATTTATAAGAGTCAAATTTTCATCCAACATCTTGAGTTTTTTTATCATACAATGTGTATTGTATAATGGGGAATCAAGTGTCTTTGTAAAAAAATGATATCAGTGGCTGTTGGATGTTTATAATTCATTTTGATAAAAGAAATCCTCTGACATAAGGGGAAGAGATTAAATATTTAGATTCAACATCCCAGATATGCCATATGTCACTGTGTCACGATTGTGCCGACTTTCCTGCAGTGTTCATATTGTGTACTTATTCTAATGTCGAACTTCACAATGAATATAATTCTTTTTCGTTCCTCTGGTGACATTATGGAATTTCAAATATTTAAGATATAAATAGAATTTTGGTCGCATTTCAAAGCACACATTTTTTGTGGTAGGAACCTCGGCTAGTGTTTGTGAATTTTTTACGGAATTTTAAAATTCTGACGACGATGTGTGAGGAGTTTGGAATTTCAGGAAACCTTTGATAACCTAAACCATCAACTTACATCTGGTTACATTCTGGTAGTATGGACACAACTCAATGTGGGCAGGAATTGATCACAAGATACCATCACACATACAGTATCGCCCATAAGTACACCCCTACCACTTTTTAACAGAAAGTTAATTTTCTTCTAAACCAAACATAACAGGATTTTATTATTTCTAGTGGAACATTACATAATCAAAATGGATATTATCAGGTATTATTTATGACCAAACACTACAGCATTGAAACTGTTGCCAAAAATATTTTTTCGTAGTGTTGTACTCATCTTTGGACGGCAACATATTCATATTTTTGGCAACAGAGTTTTAATGTTGTAGAGTTTGGTCATAAATAATATGTTTTTATTGTGTAATGTTCCACTAGAAATAATAAAATCCTGCTATATTTAGTTTAGAAGACAATTAACTTTCTATAACAGGGGTGTACTTATTTATGGGCGATACTGTATATATTTACTTAAACTTCTATATTGTACATACATCTTCCTTGCCTTTCCAAAAATAAAGGAACAAATGTCATCCATTACATTTCTTTCACAAAGTCATTAGCTCAACCCAGCAAGGTGTCTGCTCTTTTACTTTCTCCTTCTCACCTGCCTGATCTGGAGAAATTGAAACAAACATGATGTACACACTACTTTCTCTTTAGCAAGCTAACAATAACATGACAGAAATTTGCATTGAATCATAGAACTGCAACGACTGAAATTCCTGTAGTTAATGGCTTTTAAGCTCTCTTGGGGACATCTTCAATCAGACGTAAGTCAGTTGGATGAAAATAAACGTATGACTGTATTGAATTTCAAGAAACCTTTGATAACCTAAGCTAAGAGGACTCTACAATATAGTCAAGTATTTCCTGTCCAGAGTTTTGTTCTCAGAATGGATTTGAACTATTTTTTAACTGATCTCATTATCAGATCTACTGCTTACCTGTCTTTTTTTCATGTGGGCCCAAGTTTCCTGCTGCATTTCTGCAAGAGCTTTGATGTTGGATTCAATTGAATCTTTGTTTTCACCAGACGTAAAATCTGGTAAACAATTGACTAAAACATTGTTTTTTCCTATTTTGTCTTTAGCAGAATCATCCTCATCTATTTCTTTCTGAAAAGGAACAAAAAAAGAAGATAAAATACAATACAAAGTTGTTGACCTCATATCCCCCAGTCCAATGCTCTACTGTTGAACCTACACAGGTACAGAGAAACCTTGATTATACGAACATCAATTATCTGAATTTCAGATTATCCAAACAAGATGTCAAGTTCCCATAATTGTGTTCAGTATGGCTTCCTTTTTTATGATCAGTTATCCAAACAATCAATTATCCGAACAAAATACTCCCTGCCTGTCTCGTTCGGATAATGAAGGTCTCTGTATATGTTTATATATGAATGAATAAAAATAAATACACAAGTCCAAATTTAGTCTGCGTGTGTGTGCTTAATCATATAAACAGATTTTTGTCTATACATAGAAAACCTTGATTATCCAAACATCAATTATTCAAACAAGATTTCAAGGCCGCGTAAGTGTGTTCAGTATGGCTTCCTTTTTTATAATCAGATCAGTCATCCAAACTATCAATTATCCAAACAAAATACTCCCCGCCCGTCTCTGTACTTGTTTTCATGTTTTGACTGGCATTTTTATGATCAATATGTAACAGAATTTAGATGCTCAAGTTCAAGCAAGATCCATACAAGCTTTTTTTTAAACATGTGATGCATTTGTGAACCAGAATAACTTCTAAAAAAGTAATAAAATCTTGTAAGTAAATATGTTTTGTATTTTTTTTTATCAAGGCTTTCATGAAGTGTTTACCAAATCATTTATTTGATGACAATAGTACTCAATGCAAAGATTTTTAAAGATATTCATGAATCAAGGTTTAATAATGTTATAACTCAATAACATTTACTTTATAGTATTAATAAACAAACATTATGGTTAGAATTATTTATAATCAGCTGTGATGGAAATGAGGTTTGGGAACTAGGTATATGGTAACGTCTCCATTAGTTGACATTGAACATACAAAAAACCTGGAAATTGAGAAGTAGGTATACACTGTATCCCCCCCCGCCACCTGCCATTCCCACCACTGATCAGCAGAGTAAACAAGATAGTTTAGCATTTATCAATATTTTACCACAGAAGTCTACATTTTATGGATGACTAAAAAAGAGAAACAAACAGATTTATTTCACATACCAGCCAGAAAATAGTGTTATTTTGATGAAAATAGTAACTGATCGTCATCTTTCCTATTGAGATTGATCTTTTTTTTTTTTTTAAGATGAAACAACAATAATACACTAAAGTCATTAACTTTCATTCAATAAAAATTAACAAAGCAGATTACGCATTTCTTGAACTTAATGGTTAAAAACAGAGTAGTAGTACTGAAGACAGCAAGGTTTATATCACAAAAATTAGTGATGTATCAGAATATCAATCTGGTCACATATCCACCGCTGGATTCACAAAAAATGATCACTGCCACCATGTGAATCTGGTGCCGGATATCCGACCAGATTGATATTCCGGTACATGCCTAACAAATATATCACAAAAATTACCAACTGAAGATACATCTTACAGATGTAATAGGTGTTGGTATTTTAGGTGTGAGTATTTTAGAAATCTTTATACTTGTGTGGTAAGTTAGTTTCTTTTGATAGAGATCTTGATGTTAGAAATCTGTCTCAGTATCTCTAATACCAGGATGGTGGTGATGTATTTGGTATTTGTGACCCCTGTTTGTTGTTCTTAGTGTTCTTTGGAGCATGAGTTTACTCTTTTTGCATATCTTACAGTGAGTAGATGTGTCCATTTCTACCATGCTGCATGTTATTTTGTAAATGTGTATCAGGCCACTTCTCAGTCTTCTGTATTGTAGAGTGGGAAGCTCTAGTATTCTCAGTCGGTCTTTTAGTTGTGGCACCAGTTTGGTAGCTCTCCTCTGTAACTATTCTTGGTATTTTCTGGTGTGTGGAGACCAGAAAATGTTTGCATATTCTACATGTGTTCTGACCAAGGCTTTGTAAAGCATTTTCAATATAGTGGTGTCCATCACAGGAATGTGCTTCGGATTATACCAAGCATCTGATATTATTGTTTAGCTATTTGATAGTTCGGAAATCTACACCAACATGAAATAAGTAAACTTTAGCAGCATAACATTAACAATATTTCATGTTTAATGTCAACTGCAAATTATTTGGAATGAGTAAGAAAACTAAAATCAAAGTTTGGGTTCTGGGTACAGAAAGGACATGAAAAATTCTTTGAAAGATGCAATTTAATTTAGTAGAAATAAACATGTCAATAAAAAGGGTAAAAAAAGGTTAATCCCTAAGCAGTGTAACCAGAGCAAGAAACTACAAATACAAACAGCCACCGGGTCAGAAAACACTTTGGCGATTGTTACCTTTTCAGAATTAAATTCAAAACATACCTCAAAACTTATCTCAGGGGCAAAACTAACGTCGCAATGACAAGTTTGCTGTTTTCATTTGTTTCATAATTGACTTATATTATTGCATGAATGGTCTCCGTTCTGTCTTTACAGGCAATGGAATGTCCCCTCCGGGGCGCATGCTGGGGTGAGGCATATGGAGGTCCTGGGATGGCCAGTCGGCAGAATTCCCCTCTTGGCCTTACTGATGTAGTCCAGAGGAAAGCAGAGAGCGATACATCTGGCATCAGCTTGGCTGCAGGAGCTGCCAGAAGAACGTCAAACCGGCTTAAGGTGGCTCCACTCCCGTGTTTGAAATCAAAGTTGTCCTTCTCCTAGACTGGTTGCCTTCCCAAGGCTAAAGAGCACAATCTGCCCTGCTGTTTTACCCATAGCTGGATCCATGCCTTTCCCAAGGGCATTAGTGCGAAGTGTAGTTAAATTTAATAAAATAAAGTAAAATGATATTTTATAAAAAATAAATTTACAGATATTTTTAAAAAACTGATCAGAGAAAATTTCAAAATTTGTGAAGAAAAAATAATGCCGTTCTAAGGTCCCCAGAGTGCAGCGAAATCTAACGCGGAAATGTTTTGAACTCATATCTGAAATCCGCTACCAGATGCCACAGTCTCTTTTCCATATATTTATTTAAATGAAATATTTAAAAAGATCTCAGACACCAAATGTTTGATCATGAATTTTCGAAATAAAAAATATTAAAATAATAGCAGACAGCTCAACGGTCATAATAAAAAGCAATCAACACAGAACAGAAACTCAAGCCACGGTGGGACTCTACAGTGGTTGACTTTACTAACCTAATAGGGTCCTGCTTGAGATAGATTATTTGAAGAAAAGATACTAAACTATTACTTCACCTGAGGATTGGACATCCCAACGGACTATTATTTCAAAGTCGATGCAGCACGCAGGTAGGATGTCATAGCAATATTATAAAACAGAAAACACTCATCTTTCATGTTGTCTCCTCGTGAGAGAATGTGAGTCTTTAAAACATACAAAAACAATAATTCTCTTTATTATTTAATCAATTACATTAGTTACTTTTTTAACCAGTTTTCATTTTTTCCCCTCAAAAATTTTTTTAAAAACTTCTGATATGTAAAAGTATTTACATATCAGAAATGATGTATCTACTGACACCCTTCCTAATCCTATGAAACAAACTTGTGAAGGGTCGAGAGAATTGTGATATTTTAGATTTTGCTGAGTGAAATATTTTTGCTTAGAAATTAAAAATAACTTGTATTCGAATCTTTGAAACCAATCAAAAAGATGGCTTGGATCAGATTAGTGCAATAAACTACTGTTACTAGACAATCCAGAGTTTAAAAAAAAGGTAGAATGTCTAGAATGCTATGGAAATACGAAGTCCAAGAATAAAATTGAATTTAGTTGAGTTTAAGAATGTAGTGATATATAGAAATACTTTTTTTTTTTTAACCACGTTGTTGATGTTATTGTTAAACTCATGTCTTTTTCTTACCTTTTTTCCAAGATCTTGCCTGCCTCGCAGTAACGTTAGAAGGGCAGCTTTTCGTTTACATTTTGCTTCTAATCTATTCTTTTTCCTTTCAGGTAAACCTTCCGTAACAATTACTTCAACTTTCCGTTTTTTGTCAACATTTTTGGGATTGGCACGTGGAACGGACGCCATGTTACATCTAAAATATTGCGTTTAAGGGTCGTGTGGAAAAGAATTCTCCTCTAGAAAAAATGACCGACCGGTTAAAATTTTCCAACGGGAATGTAGCCAACTTCCAGGAAGAATACAACCGAAATGTTTTCAACAGTTGTAAAATGTTTTCTATTTAGTAAAACACGCATTTCTTTCGTGTTTATTTATAAAACTAAAAAAAGATTACACCTTTTAAACGGTGTCAGCTGAGATAGGAACAAAGGGAAGTAACTCTCATTGAAAGTGATGGCGTCAGATGTTATGACTATGAAACGATCTGACGGGAGTGAGTTGTTTATCGGCGACCGTATCGAATGTGATGGACATCGTGGTACGTTGAAGTTTATGGGAGAAATTGAAAATATGAATGGAATTTGGTTGGGAGTTGACTGGGATGATGTGAGCCGTGGCAAACACGATGGAAGTTACAAAGGTCGGAGATATTTTGAGACGAAGTATCCAACCTCAGGTTCGTTTATCACGCCTAAAAAAGCTAAGTTAGGTATTTCTTTTCACGAAGCACATCAAATAAAAATACAGGAGTTGAGTGAAAGTCAAAACCGAATGAGAATGTTTGTTCTAGAAAATCGTGCCATTTATGGGATCGGCCCTCCTGAAACGATTGTACCACTTTCTGATACTTTTTCGAGAGTGGTCGATCTTGATCTCTCGGGAAATTTGTTCAAAAGTTGGGAAGACGTGAATGAAATTACCAGTTTGATTCATACTTTAACCTCGTTGAATGTTAGTCACAATCGGTTGGCAATTCCTGTTGAAAAAGACCAACTTACTAAGATGTTTGCGAATATTCAAGAACTTGCGATGAATCACATGGGTTACAAATGGTCCGATATTCTGGACAGTACCTCCATGTTCCCCAATCTGCGCAGTTTGTATGTTTGCTACAACGATTTGACCGAATTGGACGACTCGAGTGGCTATTTACAAAAGCTTGAACGACTTTCGATTGCAAATAATCACATCACTGAGTGGAAAGACGTTTTAAAACTCGGGCTAATGCCCGAACTCAAAATCCTGTATACCAACCACAATGATCTCTCAACTGCCTACTTTGAAGATGTCACTTTAGAGGAAGGAAAAAAGACAAAATACTTTCCGAAACTTGCGACATTGGAGTTAAATAATAACGAAATCCAAAATTTGTCGGCGGTTGATGAACTCAGCAAGTTGCGAAGTCTCTGGAACTTTTCTATTGCTAATAATCCTTTAGAAAATGCCGAAGATGGATTGAAAGAAAACTTATACTTAATAGTTATTGGAAAACTGGGTGGACTAGGAACATATTCCAAGTCAAAGATCTCTTCAACTGATCGAAAAAATGCCGAAATTTACTATCTTAACATGATCGCCAAACAAGCTTTGTCTAATCATTGGTCAGAGGAGAAAATGGTCAACCAACATTCTCGGTATAAAGAACTTGTTGATAAATATGGACTTCCTAGTCCTAAGTCATTATTGCAACCTTCTACAAATCTGAAAGACAAACTGATACCTGTGAATTTCAAGTCACCAAATGTTCCAGACGGCGTGTTAAAGCAGAAGAAATTGTCTCCAACAATGACGGTTTTGAAATTAAAGTCTTTTGTCCAGAGACTCTTTAAAATTACTGACATCCTAGATTTGAAATTATCCTATGTTAGTAAAAGATGTCCGGAACTTGAAGTCAAGTTTGATGACGATCTGACAGAATTGAGATACTACAGCCTTGAAAATGATGACACGATTGTTGTCAAATGGTGACTCAACTGAAATACTGTGAATATTTAATAAAATAACAAGGATATTTTAAAAGATTCCAAATTGTCAGAAGTTTTAAAATTTGCAAATCAAGGTTTTATTAGTATATATTGGCCTTTCAACATTATTATCCCCGTCTTGACGTTTAAAAGTTGGACCTATTGCAATATTTGATAATATTCTTAAAACTTTTGATGAAATAAAAAAAACAAATATCAAAGAGCTACACAGGTTAAAATTCAAATCGAGAAACATAATTAGATTCACAGAAGTTGCTCAAATGTTTAAAAAAAAGTAATTTGTTTCTTCTCTCTTAAACTGCTTTTATTATGGTGTTAGCCATTATCAGAACTCTACTGCTTTGCTAATCATTTGTTTTTGTATAAAATATATTTAAACAACTTTGCTTTATTTGAATATTGAATATTTTGTCTTCGGTATCAAAAAGAATAAGGATTTTATTATCAGTGTTATAATAAGGTGCTTTTGCAATGTGATAAGAAGATAAAAGGGACCAAATGTAGAACAAAATTGATTCTGGTCAGAAGGTCAAAATTTGAGCTGTCACCGTATATGACGTCACGTATTATTGTTTATGTCTCGACGGAGTTTTTTCCCCGGTGTTGACTGAGTGCTTTCTACTTTATTTAAGAAATTACACTAAAATGTTGCTTTCTTAATAACAGAAACGAAGAGAAAAATTATTTCATATTTTATGTCGGAGAAACAAGTGAAAATGATAAATTAAGAAATAACTCGATGAATTACGAGAAATAATAGCAAATATTCTGCTGGAAATGAAACAATGGACCTAAAAACTACAATTAGATAAAAAGTTGATTGAAAAAGAATCCCATGTCACTTTTTTGTCTGCTTGTTGGTTTCTGTCAGGCTAAAACAAACAGAAAAGTGGAAGAGGGTAAAGCAACGGCACAATCCGACCTTATGTCAAATTTGCCGTCGTGGGGAGGCTGATAAAAAAAACCACTTTGTGTTTCTGCATTATGCTACTACTACTACTACTACAGCTGCTGGTGTCTTAGTAGTAGTCCGCAAAACAATTCCACTAAATATAGGCATTTCTGATTTTTCATTTATAAAACTGATGTTTTTCTAATATTAAAAAAGAAATTCGTTTTTTACCCAATTCTGTTGCCTTATTGTATTGAAATTATTAAAAAACAGAAAATATGAATACATTTCATTCATGGTAAGCATTTTGTGGTTTGCAATAAATATATTTATACTAAAATATATATTTGTATA
>VCCN01004895.1:1598656-1665964 GCA_006491835.1 Architeuthis dux
CAAGAGCAGGAATGATTCTGGTTCTGAATATGAAAGTTTTGCTTCATCCTCCCTCCTCGCTAGACGTTCCTCCGTCAGATTATCACCTTCTCAGATTTTTACAACATTTTCTGGACAGGAAACAGTTCACCAATTATGAAGAGGTTAAAAACGACAGATGGGTTTTTTTGCCTCAAAACCCCAAAGATTTTCATGCTGGAAGCATTAATAACTTGCTCACTAGATGGGATTTGGGAAAATATTACCTTGATTGAATACGACAATTATCATTAAATGAAAATTAGTTGTTTGTCTTGAGAAAAAAAAAAAGAGACTGGACTTTCTTTCCAACCTAATATATTTAACAAAATGATTTTTCATTATTAAGCTCATCTTGCATACTTTTCACAAGTTTGCCAGTTTTTTAAAAATTAAGTTTTTGCTTAGATGCTTGTGTATTTCTTGAGAAAAAACCTCTGAAAACTTACTGTAATTAAATTAAGATATAAATTTACTTAATATTTATGGAAATGGAAAAAGAACCAAATTCACTACAAACTACAAGGCTACAAACTTTGATACATTTTATCCATGTACCAAAACAAAGGGAGTAGGTCTAGAAATCCTTAATGCTGTATAGCCATCTTGGACTTGGAGAGACAGGACGACTCGAAACTTGGTTTATAAAAATATGATGATATATTTTTATTGCATCAGATACATTGTGACGTTGCAGAGAATGAAGAGTGGGAGAGAGATAATGAGAGCCGACAGACTGTTCTTAACAGGGACATTGGTCTTGTGTTCCCAAGCCTAGCTGCTCTGTGGCTTTTATAGGGGTTGAACACCCATGCTGGTTTTCCAGTCCGCCACCTACAGCTCAGGGTTTAGTCAATACCCTGTTTATGACTTTTCAACACCTGGTGTGTCTTCCGGTCCCTGACACCGGCAGTTTGGGTTTTGGTCGATATCCTGTTTATGACTTTCAACACCTGTGGGGGTAAAATCTATGACCCCCCACCCACGGCTGCCTAAATATCTAACATTGATACACCAATAGCTTGTGAATGAAACCTTGTTCGAATGAAGCTTAACTCGTGTTTTAGAGCAACTTTAAGAAAACAATCCAAATTTGGAATGGAGCCTCAAAGTTAAAAGATCTTTAGTTGTACTCAATTGTTATAGGGAAGAATTAGAGGTTTGTGTAGAAGGCAAAGCAGTCAGCCCCTGGATACCTTTTTAGGAAAAAAAAAATCAAAATCTAACAGAACCAGAAGTAACATATTTTTTATCTTTTCGTATTTTTTACTTGTTGCATAAACTAAAGAAAGTGCGTATATTTTTTTGATTGAATTACATATAATTTTTTTAAAAGGATTTTTCTATATAGGTAGGCTTACTGTATTTTAAATAAGTGTATATTTCTTTACTAATTAAAAGAACTTATCTGTATAATAGACTATTGGAAAGTGGGAGTTATTTTTTGGTGGGTAGGATCGTGGCAACCAGGTTAAATCAGATCTAAAAACCATTCAGTTTTTTCTATGAATTTTAAGGGTGGCCATTTTGAAATTTAAAATGGATGACTGAATGTATATTTCTTCCAATTATGACCAAGTCATTGTGCATGGATACGTCCAAAAATTTAATCAGTTCTTCCGTAGTCTTGTGACTCACTCTTCCACAAAATTTCATTGAGAACTTTTCGAGATACTGTGTGTAAAGACAGGAGCTTTTTAATTGAGAGATAGTTTTCCGTCTTTTTTCTCTCCATACATTTCTGTATTCGCTCCTGTCTCTCTACACGATATCTCCAAAAGTTCTAAATAAATTTAAATAAAATTTTGTGGAAGTGTAAGCCAGACTGTAAGGAAGAAATGATTAAATTTTGGGGTGGATCTAGAAATTTGTTTTTGATTGAGATATTTTTCTGTATTCGCTCCTGTCTGTCAACACAATATCTCTAAAAGTTCTCAATGAATTTAAATGAAATTCTGTAGAAGAGTGGGCAATAGGCTACTGAAGAAGTGATTAAAGTTGGGGATGGATCCATGCACAATGATTTAGTCATAATTGGAAGAAATGTACAGTCGTTCATAGAAAAACTGGCAACAATTCTTTTCTTAATCTGGATGGTTTTTAGATATGATTTAACCTGGTTGCCAAGATTCTAACCCCCACCAAGAAATGTGCCAGAAACCTATATACTATAAAATCTGTTTCACCTTCCTCTGATAGCGAAATAAAAGAAATCAACCATTGATTTCTTGTTCTCAGTATATTAAATAGTAAGAACCAGGCAGTCATTTCATCTTCATTATTATTACCCAATTCAAAATTATGTCAGCAGGAAAAAGAAAATGAACTTCATATACTAACCTCCACATCATCATTTGCTTCTGACTGCAGTAATGAATACAGAGGAATATCTGAAAAAAAGAAAGAAAAAGGATTTCAATGAAAAACTGTCAAGAAACAAAAATTACACAAGTAAACACACATACACTGAACAACTATTATAACTGCTGGTATTCTTAAGGGGCTACTGAACAAATCTACGCAAAATATTTTGTAAGGAATTTTTGTGCAAAATGTAAAATAAACCATGAAAATAATAAAAATCTGGACAAAAATTGTGTAAATTGAACAAGCTGCCATTTTTCAATGAAATATACCTTTTAACAAATCTCAAACAAGTGAAGCAAACTACTTAATAATTAATAGCAAATCCAGAATATATTTTCCTCAGTAAGATTTCTTTTCTCAAAATTATGACAACAGGCAAATAAGTGCTGCAATGAAGTGCAGTTCAAAGAGTCAAAAGCTTGAAATAGCAAGTCTTTTCATCGCCTTCCTCTGTTCTGGCAATTCTGGAAATATGGAAAGATTTTCTATCCTAACAAGAAAAACTTGCTTTTAGTCTTAGCAAGAGACTCAAACAGAGAATAGGTATCAATCAAGAAAGAAGAAAAAAAAAAAAAAATAAAAAGTGGTTTTAAGAAGTTCCTCAACCTTTAGCACTCTGTAGGTGACTTCATTTGCCAAGCAAAAAGTTTGTCCCTCCACTGCAAGCAATTCTGATCATTGAACAATAGTGTGTTTGAATTTTGTGGTTGTGATGTCATGGCAATTTCAGTCATACATGAACAGACACACAAGTTGCAGGCTTTCAAAGTTACTAAGTGCACAACATCTTGGCACCTTTGGAAAAGGATTGCAGAGTGCTAAAGGTTAAAATATCGTCTTAAGAGATAAGTCATATTTAATTTTATTCTTGAAAAAGAAAAAAAGATATACTGCAATGAGATGTAGAGGAGAAATTTCAATAACCCAGGCTGAAGACATTTAAATAAACTTAGCTTTTCCTTCTGGCTAAATACTAGAGAAAAATATTAATAAAATAAATGCACAAATTAAGCTTTTATAGAGCAAGTGCAGGTGCGTGGGTATGAGGAGAGATTGTATTAGCAGCTTGAACATGTTTAGCTAATTTGTATACCTATCCCTTATGCACTGCATCAAATGAAAAGAAAGGGTTACAAAACTACTATTTGAATGTGTATGAAGGAGGGGGGAAATCCACACAAGAAACATGTATAATTGCTTTGATATTACATTAATAATGAATGGCAAATAATTGTCAAAATCCCTGCTAGTATTATTAACATACACACGCAAAACAACAGATATAAATAAACCTTTTCAAATACTGTAAAACTAGTTGAATTGTTCTGACCAAATTCTTTCAATACAAGATTTATTTACTGTATCTAGATTTAATTACATATTCCCCAGGGGAGATAATCAAGGAGCGATAAAAAAATAAAATAAACAATAGGAACATTGCTTTGAAATATGAACAAGTTTGAATAGTAAAAACCAAGTTAGGAGTGTGAGTGAGGACATACCAAGATAAACAGACTCATTTTCCCCAGGCTATTATAAGAATTCTATTAAGCTAAAATGTCATTGTAAAATAAAATACAACAAAGAAGGCTGCTGCACTATTGTCCATTTTAGTTTATATTATCATGCACAGTAAATAATAAAAAAAAAAAGTTGATTCTTGTGCAATTGAAGAGCCAATCTATCATATTCTAAAATGTTATCCTAATTAAACATTTACCAATCAATGTCAAACTATGTTATGGTGAACAGACATAAATACATACAAACTAACAATACCCTTTTTAGCATTCTATTCATACTTGTAACCATATTTCAGATTTCCTTTATAATTGTAGGGTCATATGTTGAAGCGAGTCATAAAAGCTGCTAATTGTCAGACTAAATATTAGGTGGAAATTGTTAGGCCACTTGAATATGAATAATCTAGACATTCAAAAGAAAGAAGAAAAAAAACTAAAAAACAAAACAAAAACAAACACCCAAACATTTTAGAAACAATACTATAATATAATTTTGAGAAGGATCATTAACATTCAAAGAGTTTTCGTACGATTGAATTCCTTGTTGTTTGTGTATTTAACAACACAAAAAACAAGGAGTGGTTCAATCATCTGAAAAACTTGACTTAAAATAAAAAGTTTGATTAAAATCAGCAAACACTTATTTTTAGAAATAAATAAAGCATATACAATTCTTTTCTCTCCTGTTTAATCAAATAAATCAAAAAGCAGAAGCAAACTTCTTGAGGCTTCAATCTCTTTTAAACACAATCACAAAACACTATTTGCATTTTTTACTTGGTAGTATAAAAAGTAATCTCCCTTGTTTTTTTTTCCTTAAAAAAACCCCATAAATCTAAAATATCTAATCTGGCTTCATAAAATAATAAAAACTGCTTGATGTGGAGCAGTATCAAGCTAGCAAATAAAAAGCTTATTTGCAATGCTAGATTAGAAAGAATCTCCTTGATAGTGAATAGCTATTTAGAACGTACACACCTTTTGTAAGACAAACTTATTTTACAAATATTTTTCTTCAATAGGAAATAGAATTGGGGCTCATTCAGTGTTAATATAGTGAACTTCAGGACAAATGTGAAAAAAGCTAATTTCTTTTTACAATTTGTGGAAATCTCTCATGCTTAAAATGTAATGGAGGGGAAGAGTGGCTGAACAGTTAATTGAATCAGTTCAAACTCTGGGTGAAAGTTTGTGTTCGCTTCGCACTAATGCCCTTGGAGAAAGGCATGAATCCACCTATTAACCCCCACCATGCTAAAAAAAGTAGGACAGATTGGGCTGAAGCCATGGTTGGCAACCAGTCTAGGAGACAGACAACTGATTCCAAATATGCCTGAAGAGGGATTGTCTCCATCATGCTATCTCACTCTTGACACACCCATGATGAAATCACCAGTGGTGCCCCAACCACCCTGCCCTGGGTCACAGGATAGGTAAAGGTAAAAATGTAATCATCTAGTTAAACAATGTCTGCTTACATAAGAAGCAGCAGCCCATTTTATTATTTGATCAAATTTAAAAAAAAAAAAAAAATCTTTTCTTGATTAATGTATAAATAAGATTGAAAAGTTTTGCACGTGTGAGCCACATTATTGTATTAATCAGTAATATATATCAATATATTTAAAAAGATAAAAATCCACAACAAAATCCCCCAATAAGCAAGCAGAAAAAGAAAACAAAATTTATATGGATTTAAGCTTTTATATATTATATGAAACAGTTTAGTTTTCTTAGAACAAATATATCATTTTATAAATAACTGAAAAATGCATGTATTTACTTATATTTTCATGATTATTAATAATGTAATAAGTGGGAATGTTTTGTTTTAGATTGCTGATCAAGTAACAATAAGGGGGGAAACAGTGTTTTGCAGCTGATCTGGGAAGGTGTAAGGATTGAGAGCAGTACAGGTGACTCACTTGAATGTGTGTTGTATGTCACTCAGCAGAACCTTGGCACCTCACCACAACAGTCAACATTACATCAAGGAGAGCCGCATAGTGAGGAGAAGCCTTCTATGTATTTACCACATCTGTCGAAAACGAGAAAACTAAATAAATGCAATCAAGGCATTTACTTGCACTGCTGACCCTTGGTTAACCGAGATCAGATTGATGTAATGAACGAGAGAGACAGACATACACGCTTCAAGGATTTTTATGGAACAAGATATTAGTTTTGGTATAATATTTCATGTAGGCATTTAAATTAATAAAAACGCCAGAAAAAGGTTTCTTTTTAAGAACTTGTGCAATGTCTGTTATGGAGAAGAAATAATTATAATGCATTCATATTAAATTAATATAACAAGAGCCGAATGCCTGATTGGATAGACAAAAGATTTTTTTTTTTAAAATTTGACAGAACTCAGAGAGAAAGGTAAAGACCACAATCTCTTGTAGATATCCTGAGAATTATCCAAAATCTAGGTAATTAAATCATTTGTTAACTTTGCTGTTTTTGTCTTGATAAATATTTTAATCCACCTTTATATATATCTCCATCCACAGAATAAGGATACATGTATTATCTTTAATGTATGATGTAGCATATCTTGATAATTTATTTAAATATACTAAAAGCGCTCTGTTCCCAAAATCCATTTCAACATATTTGTATATTTAATCCAGCCAATCATAACATCGGCTTTTGCTAAGACGATATTTAAATCAGGATGTTTATTTCAAATCTATGAGTTTTCTTTTCTTTTTTTTTTTTTGTAAATGAGACAAACAGTATTCCAATTCAGATTATTTCAACCTTATTTCATGAAAGTGGGTTTTATAAACAGAGTATTAGAATGATAAAATAATATGGTAGTTCTTGTACCTATCTGGTTACATTCATCTTTTTTGCTTTTAGCTTCAAAAAAAATTTTTTTATTAAATTTTTTTAGTAAATGCTGCCAGATGATTCCATTTCATTGTTAAGCTGAGCAAATAACTACGTGAAAAAACAACTTCGACACATTTTTTCACATCACAATTCTTTATTAAAAAAAATGATAAATAAATATAATTTAAAAAAAAGTATAAAGAAAAGAAAGGAAAGGAAAAAGAAAAGATGAAAAAGAGAAATAGAGGAAAATATGACAGAAAAAAAGAAAAGAAAAGAGGAAGATTTATTGAAGCAGTTGATAGCAACCTATTGGTGCTGATCCATTGCCAAGTGATTGTGTTGGTATTATTCCTAATCAAGTCCGCTTCTCTGGTACATAGAAATGCCTACATTCAAACTCTGATGTAACACACACACACACACTCACACGTATGTATGTATATATAGACTAGGCCTGTCAAAAAAACAACAAAGTGATTGGGTCATGTAATCCATTGAATGACAAAGCTCATTTCACCATTTTTTTCTTTTGATTTTTTTCTTCAGATATTATGAGCTGGTTGCCTGTGAAAATCTTTCCGAGCTGGCTTTGTTTTCCATTCTATTAAACAACTTCACTGGCGTTGGCTTCTCTAACTTTTGGCAGTATTTGCAGCAATCATTCACTCACTCTTCCTGGCTTTTTGTTTTGATAGCTTCTTTTTTTTTTTTTGCCCTTAGCCAGTTTTCATCATGTTCTGTCATTCTGCTGTGTTTCATTCCTTGTGCCAACCGCATTGTCTCTCAGCAGCACACTCTTCCCTTCTCAAAGTACTAAAATTTTGAGAATCATTTGTCAAAACAAACCATAGCACACACAGGCTTTGCTTATTTCACTAAATAGATTCTCCTGAACAAATCTCTAACCCCTTTCTAATTCTGAAATAAAAAAATTATCCTAATTTTTAACCCCCCAAACAAAAGATTAAAAAAAAAAAAAAAATGCCCAACATGGCTTTCTAAGGTTTTGTGTAATAGCAAAATATATTAGTATACTAAATTTTAAAATAAATGTCACAAACAAAACACTAATGACTTTTTAGAAATTTGTATCCATGAATTTGGAAATGAAAATAAAAACAAAAAGCCCTGATCTACGCACTTCAAACAAGCTAATTAAGCTATTATGAAACTTTAAAACTATTGATAGCTAACTCACCTTGAATGCACCAATAGGACACTGGTTTTAAACACTAAAAATTTCTTCTATAAAATAAATGCCTATCCATATCTTTAATATTTGCCTAATATAGTTGCCATTTAATATCATTTTAAATATATTTAAACATAAATATAATTGAAAACAAAATCACTGAAGAAAATATATTACTTAAATTGACAATCTTTCCAGCTATTTTAAATTTAATATAAAAAATTCTTGATAGCTAAAATTTATGAAAAGACTATTTTGTACAAGGATACAATTATATTCACATGACTTTGTTTAATGGGTATTTAATTATTCTTTTAAAAAAATGTTTTTGAATTTTAACATGGTTTATTCATAATCCATAACCTTAAGGCATTTAACCGACTCATTTAGTATTTATACACTTCATTCTGAAAATAATATCACAGTAACATTATTTACTATTTAGTTGATATGACGATTGTATAACATTGAGCATTCATTTATCATTCAGTTTGTTGATTTAAGAAAATGGAGAATAGTATTTTTTTAATGAGAATTTTTAATCTATTGAGACAAAGCACTGATATACATTTCCTTAGCAGCAGATATTGTATACTTCAATAGTAGTCAGTTAAATAATGAAGATCTCAGCAACAGACTTTAAAAAAAAAAAAAAGCATTCCTTTTTTTCTTAAAATTATTCATTCAACCTATTTTCTACAAATTTTGTAAAACTGCAGCAAGCCATCTTGCTTTAAAATATGGTTTTGTTCTTTTGAAATCTAGTTATGATCAATTGTTCTCACTTGACCTTAGGCATTGAATTACACACATTAATCCCATTTAATCTGATGGTATAAAAATTGAGCTGTTATCACCATTTCTTTACTATGCTAAGCACAGTACATAAATAGTCAAAGAATAACAGTTTAAAACATTTTCAATGGCATCCAAATCTTATTGTATTAAAATAAGGATGTATTCTTGGTTATTAAAATTAACAGGTGTGGCTGTGTGTATGTGTGTGTACACATTGTTTTACAACCAATAAAACTAGCACATACACAGGTTTTCAATAAACTTAAAAAGAAAAAATGTAGGAGTAGAAAATATTTCTATTTATATTCCCTACATACCAGAGATTCATACCATTTTCCCAATCTTGTTTCCATTTTATACACACTCACACTCACACATACGCTTTTTCTTCTCTTTACACAGGCAGACTAGAGGATAGGGATAAATTAAATTGAATATACAATTGTTTGCTGTTGTTATGGTGGATGTTGTTGACAATTTCTTCACATGAGAATTTGGAGGTTTGAAATCCAAATTAAAATTAATACCATTAGCATTTTCTGAGAAAAATCAATGCTATTTGAATGGAGTTAAAATAAAATAAAAACAAAAGGGGAAAAAAAAAAGAAATAGGCAATAGAGGTAACCTGTTCACAAGATACAAGATATTAGCTGGTAACATTGAACAGAATCATTTTTATGTCTACATAAAAACAACTTAAACTTAAAAAGGAAAACTGAATGACTTTGCATTCATTCAACATGTAAGAATTAAGGTCATGGAGGAAAAAAAAAGAAAGAAACAAAAATGATAAAAATTGAATTAAAAAAAATGCAAATGGTATTCAGAAGAAAAAAAAAAAAAAAAAAAAAAAAAAAAAAATAGATGTGTTAATGCTTTATGCAAGAATTTCATCCCCTCTCACTCTCTCTCACCCTTTTGTGGTAAATTTCTGATAGGTGATATGAACCCGAATGTGGATAGTCATAACGACATCTTTATTTGTCCAAATAATACACTAGTTTACACACATGCACCAAAATACTTCTTCCAGCAACAGGAGTTCCAAATCTATCTTTCATTGAGACAGGAATTCAGATAGATATAAATTGAATTTCATTACCACAAGGGTTCGGCGCTGTGGTGCTGGTGCTGGCTCCTTGGTAAACTGGCAGCTTATTGAAATTTTCTGAAATGTTGTTTGAGGTTATTTCTGGAAAATTTGCTGTGCCTGAAGGCATGTAGAGAGACCGGGGTGATTTCAATACAGGAGATGACTGAGAGCCATACGAGGCTGAATTACTGCTGCTAGTGATGACAGGAAGGGAAGGCTGTGCCAGGCCATACACATTGTTGGAATAGGCCGGAGATGAATTAACTGAAGGAGCAACTGATGACCTGAAACAAAATAACAGCCAGTTAGATACAATGAGAAAGACCTCTTTAGTTTTTGGTATTAACAACAGCCTCCATATTCCACTTACAGTTTGCTTTTGTTAACACTAAAATTAGCAAAATAAAGTTATCTTTTTAGGGAATCATTTTAAATTTTATGCTCTATTTTTATTAAAAACAAAAAAAAATTAAAACTGATTGTGTGAGAATGTGCATAAATGGCATAAAAATTTAGTAATGCATGAATTTTCCTCCCCACAAAATATTTTAAAATGCTATTTAACAAAAACAATGCAATTTCTCAAACCTGATAAATTTATACCAATTTATTTTCATATATTTGGATAAAACATTTTTAAAAAAAATTATAACTTAGAAATGTGATTGCAAATAATACCCAAAAGACATGTCAATTCTAACCAGAGTTTTTAGTATACATGAAAAGGTTTGAAACAATGTATTAAGTTATTGTATATCAATTTGAAAATATTAGATTTTCTTACTCATCAGAAATTCTTTTAAATGCACTATACCAGAGTGTGCATATGAACTAAATTTATAAGTATTTAATTATGAAAATTTCATTTTATTACAAAAATGTTATCAAATAATTCTACTTGAATGTTGATTAGTTTATGTATTTTGGTAAACTGATTCTGGTATTATTTTGAATATGCAGTGAATAGCAACAAAAAGGACAGTTTGGGGCTGAATATCATTTTCAGCATATTAATTATATATATATATATATCTATGTATGTATTTATTTAAATGCAAAATAATTATGGTTTCACAATACTCCATTTATAACATTATAAAGGTTTTAAAGTAAAGTTTTTGGATTTCTTTAAACCCTGACCCAAATGTGATTTTTCCAATAAGGTATGCTTCAATAGGTCCATGTATGCACACCAAATTTGGTTGTGTGAATCATACTTTAGTATTATATAGAAAAATAGATGGAAATCAGATCCTTATTATCAGGGTAAGCATGAACGCAGACCCCACAAGTTTTTTCTCTCCAAAAATCCAAAACTTTTTATTTTAAAAACCTTTGTCTAAGTCCATTGAGTATGCATTCAAAATTTGGTTAGGTTGCACCCATGTTTAGGTGGTTTCTATAGCGTGATAGACAAACAGACAGGTCTCACTCACTTATCCAGTTTTCTGCAGAAATCTATATGAGTGATAAAAGTTGACCATATTTTCTGCTAGATTAGGATTATTAATATCCACCCGTCTATCTAAAAAGCATGGTGACTTTATTGCTGTTTTACAATTATCAAACAATTATAAAGAGCATTAAAACTGAATTTGTACAGATCCAGGTGGAAAAAACTTTATAACAATTAAAAAAAAACAAAAAAACAACATAATTTACAGGTAATATATGATATACCAACGTTTTTCTGAAAATTTACACTTTTCTTCTCATCCTTGACGTAGTCACAACATTTTGGCCAATTCATTCTACGGCCCTCTTCAGGTGTAATATGTAATATCCATAAGTAAAGAGTCTCTTCCCTTACGGATAATACATTTTACACCTGAAGAGGGCCGTATGAATGAATTGGCTGAAACGTTGCGACTACATTGAAGATGAGAAGAAGAGTTTAAATTGTCCTAACAAAAGTTGGTATGTTAATGACTCTTTCTCAAAGTTAGAGACAATAAATGAAAATACTTGGAACTTTGGATCCTCGAAATATTTTTAGTTTGAATCCCTCTGCTGAACATGAAAATGGATATATGATTTTTTGCAGCTATTGTCCAGTATATGTGCCTAGTGATTAACATCTGTTCTAAACTATCGAGCAGAAATTTATGTAATAGCTACATGAAGATATGAAACAGGCCAGTCTATATAGCACTAACTTAGTTTCTTTATTCTTCTTAAATAATACACCACCCTTAACAAATTTACCGTAAGTAGGTTACTTTTAAAGATTAAACTTGTGTTAGGTAGTTATAGATCTATGTTACTGGCATACAAAGTATTTTGCAAACATAAAAATGACTATGTTAATAGGAATTAAATGCTTATACAAATCATCAGAACCAAACAAAAAAAGCACTTTGTAGAAAAATCTTTGCCAAAAGCCACATCCCAAAGAATTTTCATGAAACTTTGTAGAAAAATTTGAACTTGTAACATCATACAGATATTTGAAAAGAAATTATAAAATCAGTTTTATAATAAAGTTACCATTGAGTGCCACTAGTAAATAGAAGATAAAAAAGGTAAAAAAATTACTAATCGAAAGTAAAAAAAAAAACTAACATACTATTTTACAACTGTGAGCACTAAGATTTTCCAGATATCATGATAAAGAAACAAAAACAATTTCAAAACCAATAAAACAATATCACACCTTAAATCTATTATTTTTTGCAAGGTAAAAAAATCATTTAAACTCATAATGTAAAGCCAGACATACTGGCTCTTCTATAAATCTTATGTTCTAGACCCAAATATTCTGCTATAAGCAAACAATGCATAGAGTTTAATAGAAAAAGTCTCAAATCACTTCCATATATTTACTGAAAATATAACAAGATTTTACATAAGTTACTTTTCTCCCCTTTTGACTACAGAAACCACTTATTTCTAAGAGAACTAGTTACATTGATAGACTCATCTCTTCAAACAAAATAAGGCCAAGGTAATCAAAAATGATTTCATAAATGTAGATTTTTAAAAAGGAAAACTTTTAGTGTGAAATATAATTTTCCAATAATAGAAAAAAAACCACTTGTTTTTCAAATTCAATGTCATTAAGAGAATCCACTTCCCGTTTTGGCAATGTATCTTTCAAACGTCAAGATTGCAAATTCATATGGAATGAATAAAAGAAAGAAAAACCAAAACCCAAAAGTTGTTTGCATCACACTGCCAATGGCGGACACTTTATTGCCATTTTAAATACAATTATCAAACAAGTATAAAGAACATTAAAACTGAATTTGTACAAATCATGGAAAAAAACCTCCATAACAATTTGCAGAAAAATTACACAATTTAGAAGTTATAAAAGATTTTTATTTATTTTTTAAAACTCTAGAAAAGATGATTTGAAACTGTTGTCAGGTTAGGTCAACACTAATGCAAAAAACAAAACTTGGTATTTGTTAAAAGAATCAGGTTGGCTTCAACTTGAGAAAAGTATCAAAACATCTAAGAAATCTTATTAAAATAGTATAATTTCCTGTTGTTTAGTGGAAAGGATAATGAAATAAAAATAGTAACCATTAATTAACATTGCAAGAAATGAATAAAACCAGTTTGCATAAACTAAGGAAGCCAAAGAACAAAATAGTCGTCATTCAAAATTCTTTCAACCAAGTTATAAGAAAGCAATAAAATCTTAATATTAATAAACATAATTAGATTAAAAATTGCATTGAATTTTAAAGACAAATAATGGGATCTAGGAGAAAAGAATATATAATAGATTTAACTAAGAGATATAAATAAGGAGTGTAGGTCTCTTGAGCAATATAGAAGAATTTTGTTTTTACTTTGAGTGAGTGAGAATGGTTAAGAGAATATGCTAGACTTGTCATTGCAAGATTTACTTTTAAAAGTAAATTTGTGCATAAATCATCAATAAACTAATTCAATTTATTTTTATTTCCAAAAATAATCTTCCCACTAATTCTTTGGAGTTATGAAAAACTAAAAAAAATATATGAGAGACTATATATACACAAAATTTATTTAAAAATAAAACTATAGAAAATAGCAATTTTGAAAGGTTGTAAATTTTGGAGAAAATGAAAGCTATTAAATTTAAAAATTTAGGCATAAATTTTATGAAAATCATTGATTAATTATTTTTATAGAAAAGCTTGTGGTAAGATCAACTTATCGGAAATAAAGAATAAGCTCTATTTCATTGCAACTATTCAGAATGTCAGTCTAAGGTAGTTATTTTTAATCTGCACTGTTTGCTCACTGCTGCAGACCGGCAGTCTGAGTAGTTGCAATGAAAAGCAAAATAAATCCATATCAAAATACAACTATTTGTAATGAACTAACGCAATATGTATTGGAAAATATTGTCTTCTGGGATAATTATTACATGGCTTATTTGGAGAAATATTAGGAGTTAATTTTCTTATGAATGTACAATGAAACTGAATCAAAATATACTTCTTTTATCAACATCATTGATGAAGATATTAAGATTAGACGAAAGCAAATTGTAGTGCCCTAGTTTAAAAGTTAGCCTTACAAGACAAATGACAGGATGGTTAAAAAAAAAAAAAAAAAAAAAAAAAAATGGTACTAAACTATGCACCAAATATTTGTAGAGAAAAACTCATACATTTTCCAAGATCTTGAAAATATTCCTAAGCTCATTACTTACAATGAATTCATAAAATATATAATATTTAATGATTCATAATTGGAACTTACTTAATACATCTGAAATGAAATCTTTATCTTTTAGTGACTTGTTTCTTACATTAAGAAATGGTTAATATGATTATCACAAGCGCTCACAACCAAATGGATGATTGGGTGAAATGACTGCAAGTTTTTACAACTAGTTAGAGGTGCTCAGTTATATTAAACAGAGATTGAATTAATAAGCAGAAAATAATAGGTAAGAGAAAACCATTTTCATATCACTAAAATCATGTATAAACCTTTTTTTTAAATACATAGTACATAGGATATTTCTGTTCAAGCAAAATATTCAGAATATAAGATTCTAATTAAAAAATAAAACCATCTTGTTTTTCTAAATGCTTGTGAAATCCAGATATTTTCTATACAAATAAAAAAAAGTTGAAATACTGAAAAGCCGTAATAGATAATTTTAAAGAAAAAATAGTTACATTAATTTTGATAAGCTTATTTAATAAGTTTTAAAAATGATTAAATAAATAAGAATTGTGACCAAAAATAATATTTTTTTAAATTTTAGATACACAAAACTAAACATTAGGCTAGTGGCAAAAAAACAAAACAAAAAAAAAAAAAACAAATCTAGACAGAAATTGCCCTCCAAAATCATATTTTTTCTGGACTATTCTCTACTTGAAATGAAAAATGTTTTTTTAAAACTTAAATTGAAAAACTTAAAAGCAGAAAAAGCTGCTAATCCTAATTATAGTATTAAATACATAGGAATATGACAGTTTGATGAAACACTTGAATCAATTAACCAGTAAAGTATATGCGTTGATAGTTGAAAAATTTCAAGCAAAATGTTCACTGAAAAAAATCAGCAAGGAAATAAATTCTCGTGTTAGTGATCAGTCCTTTTTAATTCAAGCTAAGAAAATTTTGAGTGGCACAAAAAGAAAAGTTTGGAAGAATTTAGATTAGAAATAATAGGCTGAATATCAAACAAAAAATGAAATTAACTTGTTAGAAAAATACTGTTTTTTCTTTTGAAACATTTTTATAAATTTGTAAACTTTACAGATTATGAAATCAATTGATATGCAAAAACATAATCAATTTAAAAATAAGTAAAAAAAAAAAAAAAAATAATTATAAGAGGTAGAAAATGATACAAAATAAAGTGTGCACAGTATTAAATATACATATTTGTATATTTTATTAATTATAAATCTACAAGCAACAAGTTAATGAAACAAACAAGTTTTAAAGTAGTTCGATAAACAACTTAGCGTTTAAAAAAATTACTTAAAATGTTTCAGATCTTCAAGTGAAATTTATGTATAATTACACATTATACATGGATTATATACAGGTCAAGAATGAAATTATGTATGAAGGAGTATGTGTGTAAACAAAGTTCAGCCATCACCACACACACACACGCATACATACACACCAGTGTGTGTATTCAATTATCAGTTATAAAAGGCAATGAACAATTAATGCCTGTGTGCAATATTCACAGATGACAATCAAATGTGAAATGGTGGAGATGGTGTGCCTATAGGAATAACATATGGACTCACACACCCTGAAGAATTGCTGGTCTGTGATGTACTGGGAGTCCGTGATGGGGTTACACGTTGTGTGAGATCTTCCTCATCTGATGAGGAATCCATAGTCAAATCAATTACATCATGTTGTGGGGCTGATTTCTTTTCTGGTGATCCTGAGAACAAGAAAATGGGGTCTATCAGAGAAAGGATTACAAAATGATTGTTGTTTGAAAAGAAACAGAAGTATAGTGTTCAATTTACTGGCAGTGGAAAAGAAACAGAAGTATACAGTGTTCAATTCACCGGCAGTGGAAAAGAAACAGAAGTATAGTGTTCAATTCACTGGCAGTGGAAAAGAAACAGAAGTATAGCGTTCAATTCACTGGCAGTGGGAAAGAAAACATTAAGCTTTAGAAAACAGATTTAGAAACATGATTTTGATAGGATTAGAATTATCTTAGCCTGTGTCTGCCTTATTCATGTTGGCTAACATTTCTTTGTTGAAATTTTGAGATTAGTTATTACTAATATGCTTATTTTTATTGTCACTTCTTAAATGCTGGATTATTGTCTGAAGAGAGTTTACAATAAGCCATAATAAAAATAGAAAAAGAAAACAAATATGATACTATTACCATAATAGTAGCACTTAATAGAACTATCCAGTATTTACTCAAGGAAGAATGGGAACTGGTCTGGTGACAAGTCAATATACTCTTGGTTACTCTCACCATTTGTGAGGTTTGCAAATATTGCCTAAATTGATGTTTACTTATAGAATTGTAATCTTTTACACAAAAACAACAAAAAAAACACACAGATCCTACAGTTTATGTGATTTCTCATACTCAAATGAAAACAAATCATGAAAAATCACTAAACTAAAAAGAAAAAAATACATTTGCTGAAAATGAAATCATTCTAAAATCTCATGAATTTAGAGTTATAAACATGCAATTTACCTATTGATGAACTTTTTATGACAGGACTGCTTATCACTAGTGTTTCTTTGACAGCTCTTAGAGGACTCCATGAACCATCTTCACTGAACTGGATTTCTGTACAGCCAGCAGATTGTTGAAGGATTTCAACAAACAATCTGGAATCATTTTTAACATTTATAAAAATATGGAAATCAAGTCTGGAATCATTTTTAAAAGTCTTTTGGTGGTACAGAATTTTAAAATGCCCGTGATTAGTAGACAGAAACAACTACAAATACTCATATATTTACGACACTAGACAAAATAATTCCCGAAAAGCTGACACTTATCAACGGAGAACATCAGAAATATTGTTTAGGAGATTTGAAATCATGTCACGTATCAGTGTAGCAAGATCTTCTTTGCACTTTGGTGTTGATCTGCATTAAAACCCAAAAGCTGGTATTGTGCAGACAGAAAGAATTAGTTTTTTCAGCTAAAACTATTTAACTGACTCAAGCACGTTTTAGAACAATAATCCAAAACATCATGATTTAAGAAAAAGTTGTGACGTGATTTCAAATCTCCTAAATGATATTTTTTCAAACCTGGATTATATCCGATTTTCAGGAATTATTTTGTCATAAATATATACAAGTATTTGTAGTTGTTCTTTTTACTCTGTATCTGCTAATCACGGGTATTTTGAAATTAAAGCAGAATGATTTGATAACGTAAATCCAAAGCAAACCAAAGTCTTTAAAACACCCCCCCCCAAAAAAAATGTCAAATTCAAATTAATACCATTGCTATAATTTTTCAAAAACCTTTTTGTAGCTTGACACTGAAAGCAACTAACATTGCAATTAAATAGCAAGAATGGTTTAGTAGCATTTGCAAAATGTGTTGGGTTAAAGACTGCTGACTAGTTTAGACTCCAAAGAATGACTTTGAAATAAATGTAGCCAAGTACAGATCAAGTCTGTTAATATACTTTCTATTGCAGAGTAAAAACCTTTAAAATATCCTCTTTTAACAGTAATTGCATTCATTACTAGAAGAAAAAAAAATGAGGCCAACATGCTATCAACAGTCTATCCAAAGTTATCATTTAATCACAAACAATAGGAACATTTACAAAATGAAATAACTTCAAGAAAGAAGATAGAGCACGAAGGAAGTGGCACATGTATTTTATCAAGTCTGCTTTCAACCTCTCCTCTGTAAAACTATAAAAGTAGAGTTTGGAAGAATAGCTAGCAGGACCTAAATGAATATTACAGTGTATCTTTATGATATAAGAATAAAACATGAACATCTAATTCATATATTTCAATATTTAAAGTATTTACAAAATTATAATCATGATGAAAACAATTTCACGGAACAATCTTCTGTATGGAAAATATTAGGTAAAAATCTACATCCGTTAACTAAGTCGAAAATAAAAGTGACCCCCCCCCCCGTAATTGTTTGTGCTTTTAATTCATTAGACCCTAACAATCTTTGTATAAGTTGTTTTTAGAAAAATTGCTTTTTTTAAGGTTTTACAAGGTGGATTCTATTTACAATGTAACTGTATGGTAAACAGGACCGTTACTCAAAGTATTCGTTTACTCTCCCTGGGAGGCTTCTTTGATATTTTAATGACGATTTTTCTGTGCTTTCATTAAGGTTTTTTGGTGGGAGGCCACGCAGGGGCTGCCCGAGGGTGCGCGTGGGCTCTTCTACTTCTAGGATGATCGTTAGGGTCTAACTGAATAAAAGATTACTGTCAAAAAAAAAGTTGTTTCTATTTTTTTCGACTTAGTTAATGGATGTAGATCTTTACCAAATATAAATTATTTACGGCTAAATACTGGTTATGGCAAGGATATTAAAAACTTGCCAAATCCTTGCCCTTACTCATTGTCCCTCGATAGCATCGATAATTTTCCCATCCCAATAGATTCATTATTGAATGTAGGCAGTAAGATAGCTTATAACAGTAGAGTAAGTACATTTGAAAGATTGTGATGAGACATGTATATTTTAATATTTTCTATGAGGAAAGTATTTCTATAGGAATACTGAAAGCATTATGCACAATGTAGATAGATCGGAACTATTAATAGATGAGTAGATGCAATAATCTAGCTGAGACAATAGAGTCAGTATATTTTGGGAGCGTGTTGGAAGTGTTATGCATCCCATAGATATATGTGTTAAGGCAATAACAATATTTGATTCACAATTCCTGATTATTATGATATACAAAGAAAATGTCTCACCCATCAATGATGAGTTTGTCGAATGCTGCAGATTTATCACAGACAGGGCAAATCCATGTGGGTTTTTTCTCATTCATCATGAGAAATGTGAATGCATCAAAACATTGTAGATGTGTACATGTGCTGCAACGGCAAGGAATCTGGAGGCGCATTTTACCAAGCTGTCAAGGAAAAGGAAATTTGTTCTTATTAATTATATCTTCATATTTTATGGTTTGTACATAATTTACAAGTTCTGACAGTATCACTCAGGTTAGAATTCTTTTAAATTTCTGGTCTACATAGCTATTTTAAAGGGTTTCTTTTTAGATTAAAAAATCTTTTTTTTAAATGAATATAAAATATAATTAAAATTCAAGTATATAACTAATAAGCCATTAGAAATTATTTAAATTATTCAGTCATAGCAAATAACAGCAATACTAAGATTCATTGAATCATACTATTCACATGAAAGATTTTTTTAAATTTCATAAATTTGTAAATAGTGGCAAATGTTACAAACTTAATCTTTATTATTATTGGATGAAGTATTGTAATACACTATTTTTATTAAATTTGACTAGTTTTTACCTTCATCCTGATTTTAGTTGTTTTTATACAACTTATTCGTTGCCATAGAAACGGTGGCCCGAATTAATAAGTTGTATAAAAACAACTAATATTAAAATCAAGGTAAAAACTAGTCAAATTTAATAAAAAATAGTGTTACAAACTTATTTTAGCAGTTCAAAATGTGTATTATTATCTAAATATTTAATGCAGAAAAGGACTTTGATGCTCAATCTAACTAGAGGTATACCTTGATTAGTGTAGTTGATTCATTCCAAAATGTTCTATACTGTTCAAAACCACACTGTTCACAGTCTTATTATAATTTAAGGCATTTCTTTCCAACTTATATTTAGTTATATTAATTTGTGCAGCAATACCTTAACTCTTTATGAGGCAAGTGACTATATATATGATCACCTGAGGACCAGTCAGCTGCATGCAAATAATAAACAACATAATCCACACCAATGTGGTCTGTAAGCTTTGCAAAGTACACTTGTGCTTGAACAAAGACAGAAACTGTTTTGAGGCATACCACACCCCCATTAAATTAAACTGTTTTTGGCCCGCACAACATTTTCAAAACAACCTGGAGGTGTTATTTTTTTTGTCAATATAAATTTTTTTTATCTATTTATTATATTGAATGTTATTCTTTAATTCTATTTAATTTCTGTTTTATTTAACTTTCTACTTTAATTTTTTAATATTTTCCAGTTTTGGTCACTTTTTGGCATGAGGCACCTTTGTCAGAGGTGGTTTTGCCCCTATAAACAAAAAGAAATTTCAGAAAACTTGCAACTAGGTCTAGTTTAACATACAAAAAGGTTGTTTTGATATCTAAAATATTTTTAGGGGTGCCCTATGAAGGGTTAATCGTACTAAATCAAAAACCAAACTAATCAAAGTATTGCTGTAGATCAGACTAATAGTCTATCAATTGAGCATTTTAAAACCTGCACTGTTTTTATATAAGACATTTCAAGAGTTCAATACTCACTGGACACATCAATGACACTCTAAGGCTGGTGGTTGCAATTTCACTGTCTGGATCATGCTGCAATTTTTCTTTAACTGCAAAAAAACAATGGATGTTATATCAATTACAATACTCTGTAAAAATGAAATCTAAGATATCTATTGGCAATTTATAATTATGTCTGAATTTCACAATATCCACATAAGAGATAAAACAGTTTGTATAAAATACGGTCTCAGTATTTTAAAAATAAGCTTCAGTGGCTGATATTTAAAACAAATGCAACTTACTCAAAGCTCTGGAATGATCTGGATGGCGATTACCAAACTGTTTTAATCTCTGTAGAAGAATATCAGAGGTGAGCTTTTTCACCAAGTAAACAGCAACACAGTAACCCTGTCAAAAAATAACACATTATAGCTCATTATTTAGCTACAAAATTATGCTATACATCACAATTATTAAAATAGCCTGTTGCATATATCAAGCATAATTTACCAATGAAAATAAAAATTTTACACATAAACTTGAATTATTCTCATCAAAAGAAATAGAAATATTTTTTAGGTTAAGATTTACTTTAGCTGAAAAAAAGAAAAAAAAGAAAAAGAAAAAAAGATTTCACCAGTTTTTTTGTGCTTTCAATTCATTAAACCCTAGAACTTCGCAGATAACTTTTTTAAAAATGTTTCATGAGTGGGCTTCTATTTACAATGAAACTATAATGATTAAGTGGGCACTTTCCACCATTTTCACAAAAGTACAGCTTATCGCCTTCTTCCAGTTTACTTTCTTTAATACCATCAAACCCAACCTTAATCTTAATTTAAAATTATTAAAAGAATTAAAATTTCAGATTTATTAAAGTTTTTGAGCCATTTTTCAAACCAAATGGGAGATAATTCATAAAAAAAACGGTGGAGAGTATGTTCCCACTTTATCATTATAGTTACACCTTTGTAAAAGCTTAAAAAAATATTTTTCTAAAAACTAAAACATTTCCAGAAGGTTAGTGTCTAATGGATTGAAAGGACAAGAAATTACTAGTGAAAATAATTTTTTTTGAATATACGACTAAAGTAAATCTTATTTACCATGATTTTAAAAGTGAAAGAGAAAGAGAGAATCATTGGCGTGACATTTTGTGGAACTTACCCGTCCAAATTCTGAAGCCCACGATACATCAACATGATTGGGCACTGTGGGTGACAAGCGACATAATGCTGTAATATCTACTGGACGTCCTGGTCGTTTGGGCTCGACACCAGGTTTAGTTGTAGGGATAGGATTCTGAAAATATAAACAAAATATTTAGTAAACAATTATCAATGTTTTAATATTTTAAACTTAATAAAATGTTTCTTGAATATCAGTTTTTCTTGTCAGAAATGTTATTAAGTTTAAAGGTTAATAAAATCGTGTTTCTTTATTTTTGCCTTGTCGGGTTTGAGTAGTGGAAGAACCAAACCCGACAAGGCAAGGATAAAGAAACACCTGAATCCTATGTTATAAGTGGTAACACCTTTGAAATTAAAAACTTCTGTTTACCCCATCACATTTGGATATTACACCTGAGGAAGGCCGAAGAATGGATCAGTCAAAACGTGTTAACACAAACAACAAGGAGTTCAATCGCCCAAAGAACTATTTGACCCTTGTCAAAACTATATATTAAAAAATTATATTAGTTTAGCACAGGGGTAGGCAACCTATGGCCTGCAAAGGTATTTTGACCAGTACGCAAACAAATATTGGATAAGTAGAAATGATTTTTCTTCAAATCATTGAAAAATGCAACTAGACGCATTTAAAATGGATAATTGCCATATTTCAAGCTTTTCATGGCCCTTATGTGGTCCACCATCCACTTGTTAATACGCAATCAGGCCCACAGAGACAAAAAGGTTGCCGAACCCTGGTTTAGCACATCATAGAAAAGGAAGAAGGGGAAAAACAAATGCAATATACTTTTTATATGCCTTAATAATGACAACTACTAAAATGCAAAGTACAACTCACAGGAAGTGTGGCCAGTTTTCCATTAACTCTCACACATATACTTGGAGGGAAATTGTCATCCTGTTCACAGCTTGTTTCCAAAAGGCAAAATCTACAAAGAATCATCATCATCATTAGACTCTTATAAAGTATCAAAACAGAAAAAAAATTTAAAAAATGCAAATGTAGAATTTATAATAAAAAATAGAATAAGATTTCAGATTTGCATAGGTCACAGGGTTGCCAGACTACAAAGGGAGATAATCCGAACTTTATCTCAGACTTACCGAAAAAAAGTCATTAGAATAGTGTTGAATTTGGAAATCAAATGAGTAGGCAGAGGTTCAATAACAGCGTCTCTGAGATAAAGCTCGGATTATCTGCCCTTGCAGACCAATCTGGCTACCCTGATACAATTCTGTGTTATGCATTTGTTTGCAAAGAGAATGATTGTCTTTCATGCTAACCAATATGAAGAACAAGGTCAAAGAATCAAGATGGATAGAAAGAAAGGAAGACTTACCTCAACTGCACTTGAGTTGTGTATTCACATTTAGCACCTGGCCTAAAATCCCTGTAAATAGAAAAACGAACCATTTACTTCTTTCAGAAAATATACATTTTACTGACATTTTTGGCTTTAAATTCTCAGTTTGCAATCTACAGACAATTTTACTTTTACTGCATTCTCTCAATTATCATTGTTAGCCGACAAGGAAATGATCCTAATGAGGTAGCAGGCTTGTTGTTCCTTTTAGATAAACTATTAAATGAAATCAAAGCAACTTGGGTTATTTCAGTCTTCAGAATTGAATGAAAATATAAAATGAATTTTGCCCTAGGTTGACCAAAAACTTCATTCATTCTGTTTTTGTCGTTAGATAGCATTAGGAATGTTTAGTTTCAACTTCATTCAAAAAGATTACATTTGATTTATGACAGCTGTGCATCTTTGTCAAAATTTGTGTATTTTTGTTTATTGATTCTAACATCGTAGAAAAGCAATATTTTCAGCATAGAGTAGTCCCCATTATAAAGTGGATGTTGGGGTCCAAGGAAGTTAACCACGTTATAACTGCAGACAATAGGTGAAAATGTTGCCAATTTATGTTATTCATCTAAATCTAGATGTTTTTGGTTATGTCTAGATGTCAGAAATTGCTATTTAGAGGATTTTTAATGAATATTTAATAGTTTAATAAAGTGTTGACGATCAACGTCACATTTAATTTATTAATAATGTGTAATATATTCCACAGATTTTAGATATATATTTGGAGAATCTACATGTTTCTATACTCAATTTTAGATGTAAACTGAAAATAAATTTGGTAACACTGTCAAGCCTTGTATATCGCAGGGTTTCTCAAACTAGAGCCCCGAACCCTACAAGGGTCGCTGAAATGTCCAAGAGGATTAAATGTCTAATCTCAGTTTAACCTTTAGCAATCTCTGCATTCTTTTTCAAGATTTGGTGCACTTTGTAACGTTGAAAGCCTGTAACTTGTGTCTTGGTTCATGTATGACTGAAATTGACATGACAAAACAATGAGAACTTCAAACACACTATCGGTCAGCTATCCCTGCAGAATGCTAAAGATTAAAGGTAGGTAGCAGGACAAATCTTTTGCTGGTGCGCCAAAGTCACAAAATTGCTACTTGTATCCGCAGCAACTATAGCTCTATGACGTCCAAAATTTCCAGAAAGATTCTGCACCTATGAAATGAATTAGACAAAAACATTTCAGTGGACAATGAACAGAACTTTCAAATCAGCATACTCTTATAGTACACCTACTCATCACACCCTTTTCCTTTCAACCGTTACTAAAAAGGTTGAGATTTCACAAAATATTCAGATAATACAAATTTTCTAAAAGATATAGAAGTTTCTTTGCAAGTAATTTTTGTGCTTTCAATCCATAAGACCTTCATTTGTCATTTTTGAAGAAAATTAATATTTTTAGGGAGGGGTTCTACAATGTAACTATAATGGGACCCTTACTTTCCGTCTGTCATTACACCTTGTGAAAAAAAACTTAAAACGTATGAATAAACTTTATTGAGATTTCATGAAATTAAAAAATGGGGCGGAGGGACTTTAAAAAAAATATTTCCAGAAGTTTTTCTTACAAAATATCTTTCAATACTTGTTGAAATCACAATAAAAGAAGTCAGAATAGAACCCCCTTTTATATATTAGGTTGGTGCAAAAATAACTGCAGTTTTTCTTTATTTTAAACTTTGATGCTTATTTTGGAATAAACGATTGTTTAACTATGTTCATGGAATATACCATATATTAAAGCGTGAATTTCACTCTTTATTTAAGCTGAACATTTTCTTTTCACTATTTACTATGGTTTATTTGAGGCTGTCAAATCAAAGATGGATAAACAAGTAAATTCGAGCAATTTTGTTGTAGGAGTTCAAAATGGGACGTAAAGCAGCGGAAATTGCTCGCAATATCAACCAAGTATTTGGCCAGGTCAATGAACATTGGTTCCAAAGATTTTGAAATGGAGCCGAGAGCCTTGAACATGAGGAAGGTCGGGAATGTCCTTCTGTGATTGACGACATCCAATTGAGGCCCATTATTAAGGCAAAACAACTTGAGGTTGCAGAGGAACTAAACGTTGACCATTCAACAGTTGTTCAAATTAGAAAAGAAAAAAAGCTTGACAAATGGGTGCTGCACAAGTTGAACAAAAATTGTATGTTACAAAGTCTGCTCTGCATTTCTTTAGCGCAACAAAATGATCCATTTCTTGATCGCATTGTGACATGTGACGAAAAGTGGATTCTGTACAACAGTGTTACGTGCAGTGGCTGGACAGAGATGAAATACCAAAACACTTCCCCAAACCAAACCTGCATTAAAAGATTATGGTCACTGTTTGGTGGTCAGCAAGTGGAATCATCCACTAAAACTTCTTGAATTCTGGTGAAACCATCACAGCAAAGAAATATTGGCAGGAAAGTACCAAGAAATGCAACGTTTATGTCCAATATTGGTCAACCGAAAAGGACCAACTCTTCTCATTGGCAATGCATGCATGTCGTGCGAATGACCCTGCAGAAACTAGGCTACAAAGGTCTACCTCAATGACTACCACTTTTTCAAGCATTTCAACCACTTCCTGCAAGAGAAGGTCTTCAACAACCAAGCAGCAGCTCAAAAAGCCTTCAAAGAATTCTATGCTTCCGGAATAAATGGACTTGTTTCTAGTTGGAAAAAACGTGTAGATTCTGAAGGTTCTTATTTCGATTAATAACGTTTATTCGAAGCCAAGATATACTGCTTTAAAGTTGATAGTGAAAAAGCGCAATTATTTTTGCATTTGCCAAAACAAACCGATAATTAACCCGTTTATTCACTTATTGCTGCGACTAATTGGAACTCTTTAGTCATGGAGGGTTATTTAGGAAAACAAATCAAATGTCAATTATGAGTGCCAAGTTCACTGGTAAACGAGGGTGTGGTTTCCATCACAAAATCAAAGAATCTATGTGTAAAACAGCAGGTCATTATATGTTGATTGTAAATTAATGAAATTTAATATTTTAGTCATATTGAGTAAATTTTTCGATGAAATTCTGTTTTTATTTGCGGTTTTCTGGATGAGTGGACAATATAAGGTAAAAATGTTGGGGTCCACGACCCACCCGCCTTATCTCAAGAACTGTACTATATTGGGAGACAACATGTGTGCAGTTCATGGAGAAGGTACTCTGAATGATTGAACATGTCAGAAGTGGTTTGCAAAGTAGACCAGTTGTGTTTGATAGCAATCAACATTACTCAAGTATGATCAATGATTGATTGATTTAACGGCACACCGACCCTTGGTGGGTCATTTAGTGCAGAATTCAGTAGGGGAGGGGGAGGAGATCCCTGTCCCCGTGACTAGAGACTTGATGCCACGAGGACCGGGATAAGCTGGTCAGTGGTCAAAAGCTTCTCAGGACGAATCTTGAACATGCTAATGGTAAGTATGATCAATATTATAACGTGGGAGATGGAGGAGCCAACATACTCAAAATATCCAAATTAACCATTAAAAATCATTTGCACAAACTTGATTATGTTAGTTACTTTGATGTACGGCTTCCTCATGAGTTAAGTGGAAAAAAAACAAAAAACATATTGGACTGTATTTCCATGTGTGATTTGCTACTTAAACGTAACAAAAATGTTGTTTTTTAAACAAACTGATGGGTGATGAAAAGTGAAAGGCAAGAAATCATGGATCAAGTGAAACGAGACACCACTAACCGTACCAAAGGCAAGTCTTCATACAAAGAAAGTGATGGTGGGATTGGAAGGGAGTTCTCTATTATAAGCACCCCATGATTGATTGATTTGAACAAGTACTGCTCCCAATTAGACCAATTGAAGGCAATAATCTATCAAAATGTCTAGAATTAGTTAAGAGAAAGGGTGCAATATTCCATCAGGTTAACACTAGACCCCTTGTTTCTTTGGTGACCAGGCAAAGATTGTCACAGCTTGGGTAGGAAGTTTTCATCATTTGTTGTATTCACCTGATATTTGCAACTACTTTACCATTTCTTCAGGTCTTTACTGAATTGCGTTAATGAAAACATTTCAATCCCTTGGAAACTGCAAAAAGGCACTTAGAGTAGCTCTTGGTTGAGAAAGATAAAAGGTTCTGGGAGGATGGAATTATGAAGTTGCCTCAAAGATGGCAGATGATAGTGGAACCAAACGGTAAATATGTTGTCCAATAAAGTTAATGACAAAAATAAATATATTTTATATTTTTACTTAAACTGAACAAATCTTTTGGCCAACCCTATATATGGAGAGAGCAACAAAATGACCACCTGACACTTGACACAAAAACCATAACTTACCTGGACATAGCAATGTCTTGTGCTTGTTGTGGGGTTAGGTGGAATATGAAGAAGGTTTCCTGAAAACGACCAGTGGGCTTAGGGACTGAAAAAAATAAATAAATAAAATAAAATAATAATCTTAGTATTAGATTAGAAATAAGCTACAAATATTGGTTACTGCCAGTAAGAGTCTGTGTTGATCTATGTTATTTTTTTATTAGGCTGTTTAACATTTTTAGCTTTGCAAAGATGTTTTTCTTATGGCACTAATCTAATTGCTATAAAACTGATTCCGCTCTGAAACCCGATTGTAATTTATCTTATTCTTAGGCATAGAATGGAACTGAATTTTGGACTTAGTACTTGTATATTAAATCTGCAGCTGTTGTGTAGTGCACTTTGATAAGTAGGTTAGCCAATAATAAACAATGGCTAAGAATATAAATATCTTCCCAGTTAGTTGAAATGCATTAAAAAATATGCATAAATACTGAAAGAAGATGTATTCAACATTTTTCACACTGAGCATAGGGATTATTTTTTGAGGGTATGGGGTGGGGGTGGGGAGAATGAGCATTACCACAAAGAAAGAATTAAAATAAATAAATCGGAGAGCTAAAATAATTCAAAGTGTGATAGTCACTATCATGACAAGCTTCATTGCTTTTCAGATGACCTTTATTAAAGCAGATGGCACATTAAAAAGGTCCAAAGATTCTAGGTTTTTCTTTTGCCGTCATAAAATATTACAAGTTAAGCCTTGCATCAGAGGTTTTTATGCAGCACTTTAGAATAGCATTTCAAAGCTTTCAGGCTCATGTTGAGAATTCTGATGTTAATATTAATTTGCATAGAAAATTACCTCATACAAAGATAACAGCAAATCTTGGTCAACAGAAAGTGACTAAATGAAGTCAAAATTGGAAAACCATTCAGTCACAAAATAACCGACTTGTATAAGATTTTCCTGCTAAGCTTATATTTTGTCCTCTCTTTCTAAAGTTCAAAAGTCAGGAGAGTTGGAGAATGAGAGTTATGGTTTGTACAAGACATTTTTAGAAAGTTACCCACTGGCATTGATGTAAGACTTGTAGGCATAACAGCAGGCCGAGACAAGTTGTCAGTGGATAAGCAACTTGTACGGGGGAAATATGCAGGAATAACTTTAGACTGTCGGACCAAGACAGCATGTAAAGTAGCAGTCATCCACAAGTTTGTCAGCAAATGAGACTAGACATTGGAATACAACCAATATCTTAAAGGTGTTGTAATGAACAAGAAGCTGAATGGTTTGTATGTTTATTTCAGATTTGTTAAGGAGAATCATTAAAGGCTTTGCTATTGGTAAAAAGAAATTGTGTTGAAAGCAGCTATTGATACCTTGTGCTGCATATGAATCAATCAGTGGGTGCAGAATTGTGACTCTTTTGGGCTGGCATAACAGCAAAATGGTTATGTTTTTGCACAGTGGCTCACTCACTTTTTCATTTCACTTCTTTTTTTTATAAGAATCCACTGACACCTGTTGTAGTTCTGCATGATGAAACTGCTTTTCTACAAGTAATTGTAGATGAAGTTCAATAGCCACACTAATAAGGATTTTTTCTTTCTTTCTGTTAAGCAATTTAACTTTATCAGAAACAAGATGTTCTCGTATTCACTTCATAATATACATATAACAAAAGAGCATTCAGTCAGGCCACTCTTATCTTTTTTCTCTGAAAATAGTCTTATTCAAGTGTTATCTTGGCGTGAAGACTATAAATTAATATCTTTGCCTGCATAGTTTCTCCTAACTCTCTGGCAGCTTTCAATAGCTCAATCTTTCAAGAATTGAGAATGAAAGTTTGGTGCCAAGAGCCTCTTTTATTAACTAAAATTGCAAGACTTAAATATTACATTAAAAAATAACAATCAACTAAGGGCAGACAACTAGGCAACAGCATAAACGCAGTCAGTGAATTTAAATACAAGTTGTTTAATTCAATGATTTCGACACAGGAGTCAGTGCACCCATGGGGGTCCAACAAATAATGCTTGGGTGTCCACAGCAGTGTTTCCTCTAAATCTGACATTGTGAATCTTGTGGCCGAGAAACATCATTCATTGCACAGCTATAGAAAAACAATTATTGTACAGACCTGTACCATATATTATAATTCAAATAAACGTACTCCATTTAGAATTAACATGATTTTTAAAAAGGTAAAAAATTGTTCATTATTTACGGTCTAAAAACTAAAAATATGGGTCCGCCAGAATATTTCCTTTATAGAAAGGAATTGCTTTAATTGTATGATTATCTATACAAATAGTTTCAGAACTTCAGATCTGGATATCTAAAATATTTGAATATTTAAATTTTTAAGTTTTATCAGAGGTCAATGGCTGCTTTCAGAAATAATTGTCAAACAAAATAAAACAGCATCGACAAAATAATGAAACATAATATTGAGAAAAAAAAAGAAGGCTATCACGCTACTATTTAAATAATATATCTATTTTAATTAAAATAAATCACTAGAGCTTATAACCAATATTACTTTAACATGTTCCTATGTTCAGAAATGAATTGACGAGTTATAATTGGACAAACCTAGACTCGTCGGTTTCAGCAGTTCTCCCAAAATGTCATAAAATGGTAAGCGTTTCAGCCGAACATCAGGATGCACTGGTAAAGAATTCACAGGACTTGTGTGGTTGTGTTTACTACTAAAATCAATTGGGCCTGAAGAAGAAGAAGAAAAACAATGGTTAAACAGATTCATCAAAAGTTTTAGTAAAGAAAGAGTCAAAGCAAATGCTTTCAGGAAAATAAATAAAATGTTAAAACAAAGTGAAACAAATATTTGAAACTGTAAATATGAAAAGGCATGGACTTCGACAAACAATTATTGGCTAGCCGGTGTCTTTAAATTTTAGGACGAAGGAGAAGATATAACTTCAAATGCAAGGGCAAAACATTACCAAGCAATATGGCTACCAGTTATTTTTGATGCCTCTGCTTCAATGAAGCTAAATTGTAAATAATTGTGTAAATTAACTCTTCCCAATATATTCTAATAAAATGCAGTGTAAAAATATGGTTGCATATTCAGTACTTGGTTATCCCTATACAATTGGAATTCACAAAATATGTGATGAAAACATTAAAAAAAAGAAAAAGAAAAAGGAATTGCAGTTACTTTATGAAATTGCTTATGGAACATGCACTCCGCCTCCAAATTTTATGCAGGTGAAAATATAAATATGACCTGAACTTTTGATCAAATGATATTGCAAAACAATGAAATCTTTTTACATGCAGCAAATCTAAAGCTATTGCTGTTATGAATATGGAAATCCAGCAGACATTAAAATGAACTTTCTAGATACATAATATCAAAATAAAAAGGGTTCAAAGTTATGGCTGGTATGATGAGGGTAGATGTCAAATATTAAAAGCAATTAGGGAAGGAATGTAGGCTGTTGTTCTAGTTATATTGAAACATTATCTTCAGGAGTATTACTTACAAGAGAACCATCAGACAGCATTGTGACTTACATATGCAACTTTACAATTTGAGATGCACCAAGTGAAACTAATATTTTTCAATCTAACATTTGTCAAACAATCATTTTTTTTTTTAGAATGAGATTTCATTTGAAATGTATTTTATGCAGAACAATAATTTAAAACTTGTAAGAATGTTACAATAGAAATGTATTTACTATAACAGAATAGTTTGAGTTTAAAGATTAAATTCTAAATTGAAATATGTTTTTCTGTAGAAATGTACTCTTTCCATCTCGTATGTCAAAGTAGCACAAAGTGAAGTTTTTATTTTGATTTAAATCTCTTAGACTTTACAAAGAGTTCCTGATTGAAACATGTCTGGATATTTATTATTATTTTCCATGTATTAAAATGAATGAAACCTTATACATGCAAGCTTGAATTATAACATTATATAAAAATGATATCACTGAAGAGGAAGAAGCATGATGTTGACTCATAAGACAAGAAACAGTTTCAGTACCTTGAAAATTTCACATACATAAAACTTTATCAACAAAATGGAATTTAATTAAGATTTGTTAAGCATTAAGTACAACTTTGACAAGATCTATGTTTTTGAGTTTCAACAAGTTTTTATTGTTTTATACTAAAATTTCATGAATTTGATACACTACAGCATCTATTGGCTTACGCATAATAAAAAATGATAAACAGCATATGCTTTTAAACAAAGTTTTAATCACCAGTAAGATTAATAATTCTCACATTGAGGAACAAAACTGTTGATCAGACAATAAACACCTAACAAGCTCTTTAATAAATGCAATATCCTAAAGCCAATATTCTGGATGCATTCTTTAAAAAGATGTACAGAGATATACAGTAATCAATATAAAATTATTACAATATTACCTATGAAAATATAAATTTTAATATCATGAAAATACCAAATATTAGACAAACAAGAGAAATCTTTAAAAAAGAAGATGAAAAAAAAAACACAATCTAAGAAAACAAACCAAATTATGAATTTTATCTTATCCAAACGATAAATACAACAAATTTAGAACTCACAAAAGAAATTAAATAAAACAGGCAGCAAGGAAAAGAAATTTATACAAAAGAAACTATGTTTCATACGGTGTGGACTAGTAGTTTAAAAAGATGTGAAAAAACTATTTTGCCAAACAAGATTATGTAATCAACTTCAAGCAGTTATGTTGGATAATTTCAAGCAAACAAAATATGAAACTTCCCTAAAACCACTAAACTTAATTGGCTTTGATGCAGATAATTAGAGTGAGAGAGAGAAAACATTTAGTAAGGCTGACTGAATTACACTGTTTGGAAGAGTTCTTAACCTCATTAAAAAACAAACAAAAAAACACTTTAAATACAAACTTAAAAGATGTTGCAACAACTAGCAAGATGTACTAGTTGCTATTCAAAGTTATATCTTCAATCACTGTAAAAACCATTTGACTTCTAAACATTTCCAAATACTTGCATTCTCAGTACACTTGCCTAAAAATTAAACTATTTAGGTATATATCATTTTACTTTTGTCTGTATTCCAAAATAAGGCAGCATTTTATCCATCGGTGTGTCAAGTTCGTAGGGTCTAAACAGACTAATATGATCCATTAGGGAAATATCTGATGCTTAAAAAGTCAACGTATACAGTAATTCCAATACCAAAAAATGTAATAAGAGAGAGTGAAGTAGGACTTCTTTATATCATTTTTACTATTGGAATGTAGAATACCAACATTTATAAACAGTCAATTTATTTGGTTTTAAATACATCTTACTATAAAACATTCATTATATTGGTTCTCCAACAAGAAGCAATTTATGGATATGTAAAAATTACTTTTCTGTGAGATTAAATTTGGTGCAGTAGAAAATATATGTATGTGTGTGTTGGGGTTTGCCTTACAACAGAAGAAAGCTTTTCTCGATTAATCGCTGGTGATAATTGATATTTAATCTACATCTAATTTGACACATGTATCTTTTGAGGGACTACACACCATGGCAAAAAGGCATTACTAATTTAAATGCTTTTTCAATTTTTAGATTTCAAATATCAAAGAGTAAAAGAAAATGTTCAAACATTAGCATTATGCTATTGAAACCGATCAAATTGACAGATTAATTAGTTTTTAGTCGCTTTATGAAACTGAAGGAAATTTCTTCTAACTGCAAATATAAACATTGGACATGAAAATCAGCAAAAAGGAAATGCCTAACAAAACAGGGATTGAGGAACCAATTTTTAAAAAAAAAAAGGGGGTCTGGTTAGTCACTCAATAGAAACCAACATCTTTTGGCAGCATGCCGTGTTAGGGGGTGATCAAGTAAAACATTGGAAAAAGAATATGTTACTTCTCAAGTTTTGTTAGGTGGTGATCACTGAAAAGTCCAAATTTTCAACAAAAAACAATAACAAGTGTGAATGCTTCCGGACACAAACTAAGGGACCAATTTAGCATAAACTTACACTGTAAATTGAATCCCCCGCCCGCACTAAAAGCTTATTTTCAGCCCTCTAGCCCCATTGATGAGGTCTGTGCACGTGACAGTGATAGCCAGCTTAACAGAACCACTTAAAAACTGAAGAAACCTGGACAGTTTTGGATGGAAGATGTAAATTATACTAGATGTTATGCAGATTGAAAGTTGTATCTTTACATTTCAGATAGATTTTTTTTTTTTTTGTTTTTAAAAAATTAAAACAAATTTTTCTTACACATCAATTAATTTTAAAAGAAAAGAAAAGACCTTTTATCAATATTATTAATTTACATTTTAATATTGTGATATACAAGGATTGGATTGTGAAAGTTACCAAACAAAAAGAGGAATTGATTCTTAATAAAACTAAGGTTTCCCTCTTTACCATATATTTTATTTTTGGCACCATGGAAGGTGGCCAAGATTGTAAATTGTACAGTTTCACAATCGCGCGCACATGTTTTAAAATCAGCGCACAAATAAAAATAAAATTTTAAAAATAAGCAAGAGAATTAATGAAAGAAAAACAGAAGTAAATACATACATTATATTGTTATTGTTATTGTTTTTATTTGTTCGCCATTTTTAACATTGGGTGAGCGAGGGTGTGAAACTTTACAATCGGGACTACCTTCTCTACATTATTGTCTTTATTTTTACCGTTCAGTGTTACTGTTAAAAGACATCGTCGAATTTTAGTAGTATAGATACTTTTTTTTAATATTTTTCCTATTTCACAGAGTCAAGCGAAAATGTTTGTAATAGTAAATCAATCAATCTTAAATTAACATTGATTTAACGGTCAAGAATTGATTTAGTGATTGAAGAGGATAAAACACAATATGAAATGGACAAGACAAAGTTATTTGAAAAGAATAAGGTAAAAATACTGAAAAATGTCTTACAATGAAATATTTTAAATGCTTCGTTAATAAGTTTATTATTGAGTAATTGCAGACATTTTAAGACCAATTTGAACAAAAAATCCTATAAAAACTTGCAGATTTTCAATGTGATATTGAAAGTGAATAGAAAATTATTATTAAACAGAACAGCTCATAAGAATGATTGAAAAAAGAAGAAAAATAGTCGCAATAATTTTAAAATGGCTCAACTACTATACATATTACTACATAATGACAATGGATGGTCTCCCCCTCACCTTCATCGTGTATTATTCCCGAAATTGCAAATATTTACTATTTGACCTCAGGTTTTAATTGATCAAAATTTTATTAACAATCAGGTTTTGATTTTCGAATACTAGAAAGTAAGAGGCAAAATGACTTAATATTTCTACAACAATTCCAGTGGTCAGTGTATTATATTTCATATATTTGTAAAATCTGATGTGGGTGGATTTCGTCCCAAGATCAAATAAACTTTTTACCACATCTTTCTAAAAAGTAGCGGATGAAATAAAATAAAGACTTCAACAAACTATAATCAAGATTGGCTATTTAAGTGAAACTAAGTGTTGATAAAAAATACCAGATATTCCTTGTTTCATGGGTGAATTTGCCAAAAATGAAATTTGAATTACTAATATTTTCAAAACATCAGTAGTATGTCGTAAGTCACAATTTTAATAATAATAATAATACAAAATTTCAAAAAAATAACATTCTGCAAAACATCCTTTTCGTGAAACAATTATTCCAACCTAAAGAACACACACTTAAGTAAATCTAAATCTTATTGTTTAGCTTCTCAATGGATATTGTGTAAACACAGTTGTTTTCTTTTCATTCTTGTTAATTGACTTAATCAACTACTAGTTGATTTTTTTTACTCATTAACTTATAAAAAAATAATAAACAAAAATCCACTTTCCATAGGTAATTTCTATTTAACCATCTTCTTAGCTCATTTCCATTTTACTTCAGATAGGGCAGGGAAAAAAAAGGAAATTAAAATCGTATATCTAAGGACAACGCCATTGGAAAGTTTATATTGGCAGAAATAATTTCCCAGCAATTAGTAAAAACGAGAGAAGTGAAAAGGTTGAAAATACACCTCGCAAAATAGACTTTTTTAAAGATTTTATTTTGATAGGTAAACCAATTCGTGGCAGATTTTACACTTCATACATTTTTGCCTGAAGGAAGAAGAATTCTACTACAGAAATGACAAATCTAGACTCAAATTGCAACACATTTTAAGATGTCAATGCTTTAGTTGTTTTTTCACGAATAGGACAAAATGTAACGATTGTGAATAATATTAACGTGAATGTTATATTATTTTTTAAAAAATAAAATGAATTTTTTAATGAAAATAATTGAATACAGCACTAAAAAAACAAAACTTTAGATGTTTTGGCGATGAACACGAAACAAGACAATTACTTAAATTCGTGTTTTCCCTGACTTTTTGATAATGATAAAAAGTTTGATGGTAAATAAAAAAATGTTTATATTTTTCATAGCATAAAGATTAAAGAAAAACTATACTGGGCTTTAAACAGCAACAAGACGAAGAGACACATTTGAGAAACTTAAGGTATTATTAATAAAGTTCATTTAATAATACTTCTTGCATTTACTTTTCTTAAAGAATGCAATACAAATCTTCAGCAATATTCTATCCAATTTCCTCGTGCATCTCTTATTTCAATATACAAATTAATTTAGTGTTAATAAAGAATCAATTCAGCCAACAATGGACTGGGAAATGTGTGTAGACTTATTTTGTGGAAGTTCCAACTCATAATTGTGTCAATTTCTAACTGACCGATTTACTGGAAACTAGAAAAACGTTAAGTTGATATATTTTCTTTCTTAAACAGGTCTTCTTTCGTAAGATTCTCATAAAATTCATGATAAATGACAAAAAGTTAACATTTGGAATGAGATAATAATTTTATAAAACCTCTAATTAAGTTACATGTCTACGCGCGCATATGTAGTAAAGACAAGATATTTTCTCTTCTTTAATATTTCTTACCAAACTTCAATATCTTTGTTTCCTCATATCTTTTAATTCCTATGTACACATCTATTTTTAAAAAGAGTTGTTTCATAATCATTAGCCATTTCTAGGCTTCATTTTCCGGCCTAGATTTTCTTTGTTCCTTGAATGTATTTTCTTCTTCACGTTTTCAACTAGACATAAAAAGAATCTCAAACTATTTTCATCAACAAGACAAGTGTAAGCATGTTTATTTTCGACTTTAGATACTTTTGTTGTAAATAAAATAAAGGCCAGTGTTCTCGGCTGTTTTAAATACAATGCCAAGATAGTATCTATACTTTTTTAAACGATAGAGCATAAAAAAAAAGAAAAAAACATTCCCGAATATTGTTATGATTTGGTGTGGACAGACTTCAGCAGAAAATTCTACCACAATCTTTCGTGGTACTAATTCGTACTTAGATTACAGATTAGCGATAACTTTTTTTTTTAAACAGTGATAAAAAAAAAATCATTTTTAATCTATAGTAGAATTATTTCCCAATTAATTCGATCGTTGTTACTTTGTACAACTTGTTTTTGGAATGAAGTGGACAGACAGACAAGAGTTTTTTAGGCGCCATTACTCTGGCTTAGGAGGAGGAGGACATCCAGCAAAAAGCTTTACAACTAATGGCTGTACAGTGTATAAGACGGTAGAAGATTAGAGGCAGAATAGTTGACAAACATCACTTTAAAGCTCAGCATAATTGAATAATTAGAATGCCATGTTTTAATAATTAAAAAGATGTAACGGATATTAAATATAGAATGTTGTATTAGGTTCCATTATTACGAGAAGAGAGGCTACGAATTGGCTTGGGAAAAAAAGACACCCAATAAAAAAGGCTCACGACATCGTTATTTAAACATTCGTTCTAAAGTATAGAAGGAGAATAAGATCGAATGATTAGCACGATTGATCTCTTGGTACTTTACTATGGATATTTATCAAATCTAACAGAATATTATTGTAGTAATAAAGCTATAATAATCAAGGTATAGAGAATGGGTTTTCGGTGCCATATTATTACTGTCTTTCTCTCTCTCTCTAATGGACACCCAATGAAGAAAGCGCTTACAAAACAACTCCAATGTTTGTCGACAACGGCATTATTTTCAAGGGGAAAAATACGATCCACTATTTAAAAGAATTACGCTCAGATCGACTCTTTAAAATTCCTTTTAAAAAATAAAATAAAAACATTGACATTATAGATTACAATCAGCAGCAAATTATAATTAGATCGAACTTTTTTTGCATTCGTTTGACGAATTCGAAAAGTACATCCTACATCGTGTGTGCGTGTGATTGTGTAAAACAAATAACATCCATTAATATTTTCTGACAAAAAAAAGCATCACGAAAAAGAAAGTCAAAGTTATTATTACAAAAAGGTCAGAACCTAGTGATTCTGGGAGTAAATCCAGTGCAAGCATGACCTGTCCGTGGGTCGGGTAATTCATTGGTCTCTCTTTTTGTTGTAGATAGGCAGCCAGTTGAAGAAGAGAGAGTATATTATTGTTTACTTGACCATATACAGCTGGTTTTGGTTTGTTCTAATTAGACAGCAGAGCAGCCACTACTATGCAGCCTGTCTGTCTGTCCGTCCGTCCGCCCGCACCTGCTACAATAACAGGGAAGAAGAAGAAGAAGGGGGGGGGGCGAGAGGAGAGAGAGAGAAGGCCAGAGAGCTCTCCTATCCTCTTCTTCCTGTTGTTGTTGTTGTTAAAACATACTTTTTGCATTTATTACTACTGAAGCTGTTGCTAAAAACAAAATAACGCAAGCAGAATTCAGATTTAATTTCTTTCAAGTTTGTGCACTTCAAAATTACCCTTATTTTTTAGTAATAAAACAGGAAGTTTAGTTTAACGACTTATTTTGCCACTAGATACTATACACACTACAGTTATCTCTAAAAAGAATTGGTAATACAACTAGTGCTAAATAATGGTTATTTTCATCATTTGAATTAACAGAGATTAGAGCCTAGCCGGTTAGACAAAATTAGAATCATTTATTACTGTACTACCCTTTCACGGTAAATATTCATATTTCCTTTTGTATAATAAAAATAAGCAAACAATCTAGGAAATATTGAAGTAATTTCTCAAAAGATTTGTATGGTTAGCAAATTTTCCTTTATTTAATAATCACTCAAAAAACAACGTGTTTTAAGGCCATACTTTTTTTGGTAGCATTTCTTTCACTAAACAGGAGAGACAACCACGCAATCAAACTCATAAAACGGTATCAAAGCGCCTACTATCAGTTATTTCCCTTCACTAGTTGATGGCAATGAAACAAGTTTTACAATAAATAACCTTTCCTTGATCATTTCAGTGATAAAAGGAAAGAGCAATCTCTTAGTGAGCATAAAATAGACAGCGAAAATATTGCCAAATGCGATAAAACACTACCTATTATTAAACTACCGCATATTGTTTACTCATTGCAAGATAAACTATTGATTTGAACTAGTGTTCAATACTTTTCCTATAGTTTGATTTAATGGTCAGAATGTGTAACAATTGTTTGTTTTTTACTTGGTGGCTTTCAGTTCTAACGTGAATAGAAGTACTTTTTAGTATCCAAGATATTCTAGTAAACAAGTCAGACTAAATGTATATGTATATCAGTTATTTTCATTTGGCCACTCTTACAAGTTGAAAGTTTTAGATAAGATCATTTAACATTTAGGTGTCTTACAGTTAACTTAAGCTTGTTTCTTGTGTGTGTGTGTAAAAGAATCCCATGATAGATTTCATTGAGTGAAGACTTTGTTAAGGCAGTGAGAGAGAAGAGCTAGTGAAGTTCTATCAGTATGACACTCATGGAAAGACACTGTTTATTGGATAGTTTTCAACACCTGTTTTTGGTATTAGTTTTTTTTAATATAAAATTCTACAAAGTTTTATGATGGTGCTACTGTTTTGTTCTTTTTTCATTACACACACACACTTATTTTGTTATTGTTTATGTTTCTGCAATTTTGAGGGGCTTTGTCATCTATGGTCCATAGATAACAAAGTCAAAGGAGTTTCTGGAGGATTCCTTAAGGATTGTCAATTAAAACTAACCCATTTCAGTAATCCATTCATAGCAGAGAACTTATTTTAAAAGAAATAAGCTTGAAGATTGTAATCTCTTATCTTACTTAACCAAATGTAATTTTAGTATTTTGATAAATTGCGATCTTATTACGCAAGCAAAACTACACGTTAAATGTATTAGTTTTTTTCAGGGTTTTTTTCTAACATTTTGTAATTTTTTGAGCAGTTATGGAGGAGACATTTTGAAGAAAAAAGTCCAATTTAAATCAAATAATTGTTCTTAGCATTAGTTTTTAAGTCTGTATAAACAGAAAAAATTAATCAGCTTTACAGATAGCAATTAAACCAGAATGAATCAAGAAATTGATACTTATTATAAAAAAATTAAATATTTCCACACTTTGTTTTGAATGAACATGTCAAGAGAGTCTATAGCAGAACAATTTTCTCACCTCTGAATCAAAGAAAGTACATTCAACTAATTACTAATTTTTTTTACTAAAATTATTGTTCTAATGTATAAACAAGCTGAAAAAGGGGTTTGTGAAAGATTGAAACAATGAGAATAATCCTTTTAATAAAGATGCAATAAAAGGGAAAAAAAGAAGGATGCTTTAGTTAACATAAAAAGTAAAAATATCATTTTCATTTTGGTGAAAGGTAATAAGGAAAAATAAAACCTAAATAGAAGATAAATTCAAAATATAGAGAGAATGGAAAATGTCACAATGATAAATACAAGATGGAAAAGATTGGGTTTACCGTATTTCCCGGCATATAAGAAAAAATAAAATAAAAACCCCTCCTTTCCCCTAATCGTCATAGCCCTCCACACCATCGGGTTCTTCTAATATACTTATCTTTCAAATCTATATTAATCTCCTTCACAGTGGCTGGCTGTTTACATTATTTGCATAGTGCAGTAATGTTAGTAAACAACTGATAAAGCGTTTGCTTCATGAGACAAAAAGCGCGTCTTATATGTCGGGAAATACGGTACTTAACCAATTTTTGATCTATGCTGATAAGATTAAAAAAAAAAAGAAAAAGAAGAATATTCAATGTTTAACCAAAACTCTTAAAATTGGTTTATGCACTTGTTTGAATTTATAGAGAAAAAAATCTGGTTTATGAATAGAAACCTGACACTTGGCAGACAACAACGGTCAAATCCCAAAACTAGACTGTTATCAGTTATAGATATTTCAAGAAATTTAACTGGAGAATAAGTAAAACTAAAATTAGAAGCAAAGCGAGTAAATGAAATCAGTCACAAATGGATGGAGAAAGAAACATTAGTCGGGTGTTTCACAAACTACTGGAGGACTATCGCCCTCTTTTAGAGCATATATCAGCCCCCCAAATTTGGTCAAAAACGATACATGGAAATTAAATTTGAATAAGAATCGGGATGTTGAAAATGGCCGTAAAATGTACATCCATCAGAAGGCATACATCAATCCAATACACAAGACTGAACTACGTTCATTAGAATTTCATGAATTTTAAAATTTTATAACATCTAGAACACGGAGACTGGAAGTATTTTTCATTTTCATAGTTTATTGAATGAAATATTCTTTTAATTTAAGCATTTATTTTAGAACCAAAAATGTAATTGTACAAACTATCTAAAGATTAATTAATATAAAAATAATTAAAACCACCTTTTCAGACATACAACTTTATGTGTAGGTGGTATCAATTTGTATTCTTTGCCCTCCCTCACTACCCCATCTTCCAACGCCCCCTCCCCCACTAGTGCCCCACTTGAGTCTTCCAGCTCCCCCAAGGGGGCAGTAGTGCCTACTTTGGAAATCACAGCATTAGTCATTCAGTACATAAACAAAGACTATGACATTGAATAAAAAGTTTTCATATTGTCATGACAGAAGAGGAATAATGATAAAAAGAATAAACATTAATTTAGTTAATGAATCAGAGACATCAGTTTACACGATTGTATATGGATTTATCTGCGTTCGCAATAGGGCATAAATTGACATTAGGTCATTTTTAATGTAGGGACCCACACACTTTTGTATGATAGATGTGTCCAGAAATTGCCCAGTTCCATTGGCTCTTGCAGCAGGCATCAGGATGTGCCATTAACTTTAACCCTTATAGGGAAGCTGTCAGAGAGTTGGATCCTCAGGAACTTCAATACTTTTTAGGTTTCTGTCCATGAATGGTCAGAAACCCTCAACTGAGAGTATGAGCTTAGAAAACAGTACACATGGGGGAGGGAGAGTTCTGAAATGATTATATACAAAATTAAAATCCTGAGAAAGGCACAGAATCCTGCAAAGCAGAAAATGTTTTTATATTTGAATAACCAAAGGTAAACTGATTTCAAACTTTCATAATTGAAAAAAAAATAAATAAATAAATCTTTTTTTGCTTTTAATATTTTGTTCTGGTTGATCACTAAGTAACATTTCAAATGACCAATATGTCATGTGTTAAACTGACAATCCTGTATTTGTCATATAGTAGTTAATTCATTCCCATTACCAATGAAATTTAAAAAAAATTTAAATAGTTATTGCATTACCAAGCAGAAGCAGAATTGTAGCTATAAGACATTTAGAACAATATTTTGTGAATATGTAAATTTAAAGATTTGCAAATCTCAATAAATTTAGCATGTTAATCAGTGTTTTTAAAATTATTTGCTTTAATTTTTCCATTTCCTTAAAAATAAAATTAGTCACTAGTTCGCAGAGAATAATTAAATTTCAAGAAACTAATTTTTGAAATAAATTATCTCTTTAAGAAATAAAAATTTGCAGCTCAATTTTGGGAGCAACTGTAGATTATTGATGATTGAAAATGTTAAAATAACTGTCAGAATCAAATATGAAAAATATTTGAAAGTTATCTTAAATCTACATTCATTCAATGTAATTATATTTTTTTTATAAATTTTCAAAATTATTTTGAATGTATATACACTTTTAGTATAGCATAAAAATACAAAAAGTATTATAATAAAAAAAAAGAAAAAAAAAAGAAAGAAAGAAATAACAGAAAAAGGCTCATGTCAAAATTTGAAATTACTCCATGGAATCATGGATAGGGTTGAATGGGGGGAGTCATGCCCCCTCCACACCAATGCCTTTTCTGTTCGTATTGCAATATAAGCTGTTTTTGTGACCAGTCCGAGATAAAAATTTAAACAGAGAAAGAAGATGTAGATGAAAAAGCTATTAAGAGTTATTGCAGTGCTCAGCAGAAGAAGAAGAAACCAAAAGAAGAATATTTTAAGTTTAAAAGCAGAAAGACTGAAAGAGAAGAATATTAAGTCAATAATTGGACACAATGTTTTCTACTTCATTTTTCTCTTTTGAGATTTTTTCTTACATTGGAGTAAACAAGTTATTTGTAAATACTCTTCAATCGTGTTTGTCAAGTTGTAACCAGGATGTGCATATTAAGAGTTTGATTTGTTCATTACAGAGGAAGCTGCTTATTGTGATCACTTTGGGACAACAATAACCGGCTGATAACATTAAGCAAAAGATATTAAAAAATTGGAACAATTTACATTCATTGTTATAAACGACTTTACATTATGAAAATCATTAATAATAATTTTTAATTCATTTTAAATAAAGTGTTTGAGATTGGCTGATTTTGATAACAATAACCGTTTGATAACATTAGTGATTACAATAAATGGCTTCCTCTGTATTCGCATATTTAAGAGCAAGCAGTCTGTTAGGCTTAGAAATAAAACTTGTATTTGACTTTTTTTACTGAAATGGTGAATTGGATATCTTTTCAATTAGAACAGTAACAAATATGAAGAGTCTTAGTAATCCAGTAAAGCAGCTTCCAGTGAAAAGTGCTGAAATGTCATGAAGAGGTTAGTACTGTTGCAAGATAACCACAGAGTTTAATCACTCAAAAATATGCAAAACTGTAATAAAGCTTAAGAAACTACAAGAGGGAGAGAAAATAGCAGGAATAAGTCATTTTCTGAGTTCATAATCTTAAGTCATAAGATTTTACCATTCAATGCTATTAACCCATAAGAACCCAAACCATTTTTACTTGAAGGAACATTATGTGGGATTCTGGGCAGACAAATTGACAGTCACGTGACTGCACCAGGATGTTCATTAGATATCACTTAGTACACTTCATGATTTAAAATCAAGGATTAAATTTAATATCATATAAGAGACTGTGCAGATCAATTAAATTGAATGTGACACTGGTATCATAGTGGGTTCTTATGGGTTAAATAGCTAAGATGCTAATGTTAAAAAAACATATCCATAATTATATTTCAATTATCAACTAAGAATAGAAAATTGATTGGCAATTTGTGATATATTCCAGATCTATTTTTTATTTTTGCTTTTCTCTGCCTGCCTACAAAACAAATATATAAATCTACAATGTAGTGAATGCTTGCAAAACTGTTTATAAACCCTTAATACAGAAAATGATCCACATTACAACTTGATGGCAAAGAACTACAAAATGATCAGAAGAAAAGAATTTTAGCTTTTGAGCAAAAACCGATTTTTTCTACTCTTGTAATATTTGAAACACGTGTCCAAGAGGTGTGAAAAACAGGCATAGAGAGAAGAAAACTGGAAAAAAACAGCAACATACTTTTTCCTTGTAATCCTATTGAAGACTTTAAGTTTAGCGGATGTGCAGCCAGATTTCTGATCAATTCCGATTTAACTGAATTTACTGAAAATCAGAAAAATAACAATCATTATTCCTAAGGCTATCTGAGCATTTATTGTCATGAAAATTATCTGGGGTGTCTGCTTTTAAACAGCTTCATGCTTCCGCAAAACAGACATGCTCTTTGACAACAGACATGCTTACGGATAAGAAAACCTCAGTCGATGACGAGCCGAGGGCAGTGAAATGGAATAAGATGGATTTGGGGAAATAAAGGGGCTATTTTAAAGAATAATTTTTTAAATAAACATTTTTTTAAATGGTTTATTAAATATAGTTAAAATTTTGAATAATTACGAGAAAGGTTTCTAATGAAAAATATTCTTCTAGATCGAGATATGAAAATTAAATTTTGAAGACTTAAAGGAAAAGGATAATTTTTAAAGAATAAAAGCTGAACAACTTCAAAGACTTTTGGTAGGATTTAAAAAGTCAGTGAATGTTTGGGATAAGCTTCATCAACCGGGCACCTAGAATAGTATCTCGGTCCCACCACAAAACCTGTAAGTGCTATTCTCACCAGCGAAGAAAGATTCAATTTTCTCTCTTTAATGCAAAGCATTTTTAAATGATGCGTTTTGCATTTTAAAAACCCATTTTATTTATGAGTCAATGTATAAAATCAGTCAAATGATTTGGTGATCATAACGTTCTACAGAATAAATGGATTGAAATAGTATGAAATTAGATCCTTATGAATGAATAAATAAGCCTTTTATAATGATTTTAGGCTCATCTTCAAATTAGTTTTTTTATTTTTATCTTTAAATGTAAGAAATCTTAAGTTTTATTGATTCTATGAATTAAAGCAAAGTATTTTCGGTTTTCTGTTTATAAATGATTTGTGAGGAATATTTTTGATATTTAAAAGATATTTTTTACAATATTGAGGGGTTATCACAGAAAACAACTGCACAATGGAAAATAAACTTCCAAAATGTGGTTCTTCTAAGGCAGAGGTTCTCAACCAGGGAGAATTTTAAGGTTTCAGGAGAGGAATTAAGACTGCAGATTCAAACTGTTAGAATATTGATCTTTCCACAAACTACAATTCTGGAATGCACCTTTTGAGTCAGACAATCTTTGAAGTGGGGTGGGTGACATTCTGAAATCTGGTTTACAGGGTGCATGGGCAAAAAGAGGTTGAGAACCAATGTTATAAGGGAACTAAGATTAAACTGAACATTAGTAATGTTGATGTTTTCATATAAAGTTATACAGATTATCATACACAACAAAGGGTTACAAGATGTCCAAAGTGGTTCATAGGGCTGAAAATGAAAAAGATTACAACTGAATTACTTTTTAAGCAAAATTTGCAAAACGAAACAACATGCAATAATAGTGTAAGTGCAAATCATGCAAAAAGATGGTACCATAATCAACTTCACATAAGAGAGGTGGTCCTATCAGGCTTCAAAAATGGCCAAATTTATAATTGAATTTGAATATCTTGTGATTAATACTGTTAGAAAAGGCAAAACCAAGCATGACCCCAGGACAATTCATCAGATGAAAATTCTGCTGGGAGCACTATTGTAGATGCATTCCAACAATATGTTTATGAACAATGTATTAATTTCTATCAGTAGATCAAAATAGATAGATTTCACATTTAATAATGTGTCGTAATTTCAAATAGGGGGGGGGGGAATCACTGTTCTAGGTTAAAACAGAATTAAAGTTATATCCAAATTTTTAAGTAAAATTTTAAAAATCAATCTTAAATGTGACCATTTTGCAACCTAGTTGAAAATAAGTAACGGATAAAACAAATCTCTCTGTGCCTGTCAATATATCAAATTTGGTCATGAATAGCATGGTGCTCTTGAACAGCACAGCAATTTTGTTTATACTCACATAGTATTGGTGAAAAGTGGAATAATCTTTAGAGTTAGGTAAATATTTTTACATTGTTCTGAAATTATACTATAACTTCAGAACAATGTAAAAATATAAATCGGTCCAACTACTGAGAAGAAGACGACATGAATTTTCTGTTCAGTCATCACATACTATTTTAACCTAAAAGAAAATTTAGCTTCTATTCACAAAATTAGTATTGTTGGATAATAAAATTAATTTGTATAACAGCTTCATATTTAAAGCTATTGCAAGTCAACAGATAGTCTGGTGGTACTGTAAGATATTGCTGGGTCACCCTGGATTAGTAGTTTCAGGTTTAAAACCAAGCATGACCCCAGGACAATTCATCGGATGAAAATTCTGCTGGGAGCACTATTGCAAATGCATTCCAACAGTATGTTTATGAACATGTATTAATTTCTATCGGTAGATCAGAATAGAAGAAGGAGAAGATTTCACATTTTAAAATGTGTTGTAAGGTGTGTTAATAATATAACCAAATGTGAAAGGTAAAACCCTCACAGAATATCAGTATAAAAAAGACAGAATTTTAGTAAAAGCTCCCAAGAGTTATTAATCAACGCTACCCACAACAGACCGGTTTAAAACTGTAAAACAGAAAAATTGAACCTCCTGAGGAAGGCCATAAATGATTGGTAGAAATATAATAAAAACAAACGCAACAAAAAGAAGGAGATCTAGAGTTGCAACAACTCTTGGAATGATAACTCATCTCAAAATTACAGAAAGTATCTTTACTGAAAAATATACCAAAGAAATGTAAGTTCATAATGCCTGCCATATTTTATGATTAACCCAATTTGGTCAAGTCTAGTAGCAGTTCACCACTTTCTCTATTCACTAACAGTTTTACAAGTAGCAGCTGGGAGTTATAAAATCATAGGCAATAAATCATTTAAATGAATTCTGATGGAAAATTTAAATTGATGAAATATAAAATGTAAATACTAAAAGTAGCTTTGAATCCCAATGCCAAAAATGTAAAGGCTAAAAGAAGCTCATAAAGAAGTCTTTCTTCACTCTCTTATATCATTTTAATACTACTGGAATATGGAAGATAAAGTTTTCTGCAAAACTTACAATGGCTTGAGGCATCCTTCAGAGCAACAGGATCAGCACCAAACAGGCTGATGCAGAGGATGTTTGGGAAGGGGGGGGGATCATTGAAAGAAATCCTCCAAGACAGGCAGGAGGCATGGACCATGTAGAAATCGGTGGCCAATCACTAGATATCATGGAGAAAGTTGTGAGCAACGGAGCTGATCCAACGTGAAATGTTGAACCTAACAACATATGGCCTGCTATCCGTGCTTGCAAACTTCAAGCCATGATAACTGATTGAACCAAATTCCTGCAAATTGTTTGGAGAGTGGAGATCTTTGGAAGATAATCCCCAAGATGCAAGGTAGCCCTCACACACAGACAATCAGGTACTTGCTGTCATAGCAGAAATAATTAGCAAACAGTATAAGTTGCCTGGTAGACGAATACAAACTGGTTTCATTAACAGGTCAATAGAAACCGTCTTGTGACCAACGTCTTTTGGCAGCATGCCGTGTTGGGGGTGTTCAATTAAAATTTGGAAAAAAGGGGGTGATCAAGTTACTTCTCTTGTCTTCTGTTTAGTGATCACTAAAAAAGTCTGAATTAAAAAAAACAAAAAAAACAAGCATGACACAAACTGAGGGATCAATTTAGGATAAACTTACACTAAAAACATATTATGGAGAGGAATTTAAAAAAAAAAAAATAAATAAATAAAAAAAAAAAGAAGAAAGTTTTCTAGACATATGAAGTAAATGTTTAAATTTTCAACCCTCTAGCTCCATTGGTGCGTGTACCTGTGATACATATATAGCCAACCGGACCAGCTAAAAAACTGAAGAAACCTATGTTGACAGTTTTTGTTGATGGTTTTTAATTTTGAGTAAGCTGGTTAAGAAAGAAGAGCAAAAAGCAGATCCAGCAGATGTCCTATTAGCACACATTATAAACCAGTGGACCCAGCAGACAAATCTAAAAGGGGTGGAGTATATCCAGCATATATTGCCATGACCAATTAATGTCTTGTATTGTCTTGTCATACTGTGCTTGGAGAAGCACTGATCATCATGGAAATGACTAATCTGTGAATTAAACCTGGAATCGGTGAATTAACATTTGATATTATGCTACTCGGATCTGAAACTGATATAATAAAATGCATAGATGTAAAAATAGCATCTTTTGTTGAAGACTCATTTGTTCTGTCTCCAAAAATAAAGGAACAAGTTGGACTCAGATTGACAAACACGAACACATTATTGTCTAAAACTTTGCGAAGATCATTAACATTCAAAGTTTGGTCTGCACAGATGAGGGTATATAATCCGTAAGAAAAGAAGCAAAACCTTATTTCTTCAGAAAAAATGTGGTTATTAATATACCAACCGGATCAGTCCATTTCAGTAGCACGGTACACAGACAAAACCATAATGACAGCCAGGTGATTCCAAATTGTACATGACCCCCCCCCCCCGTCCCAAAACGTTGTGTTAACAAGAAGGAGTTCAATTGTCCAAACAAAATTTAGAATGAACATGTTATAGTCAACATTCATTTTAGTTTCTTAGCCACTTATAAACTTGACCACGGAAGATATTTAATGACGACTACTGTTGGGCTGGTCAGGTCTCTCTTCATATCATACAGATATCAATTTCTGTGAGCCTGTGTGTTGAATGGCAGTATACAACATGCCCACTTCAATAAGCTGAGCCCAACAAATACCTATTGAAACGATGTTGAAATTCACACTAAATGTTGAAACCTGACAATTCAGTTCAGTCCGCACTTAACAAGAAAATATAGACAGGATATTATTAATAGTGAAAACTAATTGGGAACTCATTCAAATCATTAACACATAATTAGAAATTAAAATTTTATGAATTTACATAGATTAATCAAAGAGGCAGTGACAGGAAAATGATCATTCACATAAGATTAATTAGATCAGGCTAGCTGGTGTGGAGGTAGTTTGAAGCTAACTGGTTATTTATATATATGTATTGTTTGGTGGCTGAAGTAGTTGCAAATTTTCCATTGGAACCAGTTGTTTATGCTTAGATAAAAATGGGGCGTTGAATGCTGATTTTCAAAGTAGGCAGGCTTTCACCACTTGGAAGATTGATGCAACACCATCTTCCTCCTACCCATGTAGTCTTGTGCCAGACTAAGCTAAACTTAATAAATATCTATAGTTAAATAAATATATTTTATTTTATAAATATATTACATCACATATTTTCTATTTTTGACTAGTATTTTGTTCATCTTATTTCTGTTGCTTTTTATAGCAACTTCTAGATCTCGTTCTAGATTGTTAAGATCACATATTCTGAAGATACAATGTGGGTTGTTTAGATGTGACATTTCCTTTGTTTATAGTAATCGAGGCACATAAGTATATAATCCAAGTAAATTGACCTTTTATCATTGGAAAATTTAAAAGAAAACAGATTCAAAGTATTATACAGATGTCATTCACATACTTTTGTTTAAATATAGTGATCATAGAAATAGATTAGAGAATCAATAACATTCTCATTAGAACATGAATGAAGAATGCTATTGGGTACAAAAATATATTTAATGGTAACAAATATGTTCATCTTTGCTGCATTCACATTCTCATTGGAGGAAAAGGGACAATACAGAAGGTAGCTGTCTTTGGTTTGGCCAGTTGAAAACTTAATGAAACTATACAGGTGTCCCCAGTTATAACACAGGTGTTGGAGTCCAAGAAAGCCAACCACGCTATAACTGCGGGGTAGGTATGGGCTATATTCAAGAGTGGGCAATAGGTGAAAGAAAGCAAAAATCGTCAATCGTATAAAATCTAAGTGAGATTTGAACAAATAAACAAAGGCATTCTTTAATACTTGTTTTTTTATTAAATAATACCACCAAAATAACTATAATATATTACAAAATATTCCAATACACCTAAGAAATTGACAGGACTCTCAGAAAAATAAATAACATCTTAATTACAAAACTTTCAAATGCAAGTTTTCTTTTTTCTGGTTAATCATACATACCAATTTTGAAAACATTTTTAAAATACTAGGGGAGAAATTACTATTTTTTTTTTTTTTTTTTTTTTTTTAAAATACATGGGGAGGAATTACTATTTTTTAAAAAAAATACTAACATTCTGAGGTATTAATTCAGGTTGAGGTTTATATTTGCTGGATAAGTTTTATTCAAATATAGAAAAGCTATTAACTTTATTTGACATTTAAATGGGATAAAAATAAATGATCTTTTAAGAAAATGTAAACAAAATGTGTTTCTTATATTTCCTTTAAAAGATGTCAGAGTCAGGAATAATATAAACATTTTTATTGGTTGCAAAAAAATTAAAAATTACATTCTTAATGTATAGCTTTTCTGTTACAACAAATGCAAATTTATTTTTTAGTATTGCTTCCAAGTTTCAGTACACAACTTTTTCACTTAAATCTTCAAATTTAGTATTTTTACTTTCTCTTTTATACACCCACTTAAACCAATATAATTAATTATACTAAAACAAACCTTTCAATGATGACTATATATATTTACGAAGTACTCACAACTAGATTTATCTTTTCATATTTGAACTGATTAGGGAGTGAATTGTGTTGTCTTTCCACAAGTTTAATGAAATGACAAAACGGGAGAAGCATGAATAAAATATCAATTCCATGCTCTGTTTCTGTTATTGTGTAGAAAATATGTGAGTGGCTGCACATGATAAATGCCCAACGAACCATTTTTAAAAAGGTGATATTTTTGTTAGTTTTATAGCTACAATGCTCAGTTCTTATTTTATTTTGAAGCTTGAACACTCTGCATTATAATTCATAGAGTATTCAAGCTTCAAAATAAATTTAAAAAAAAAAAACAAAAAAAAAAACTAAGGATTGTAGCTCTAAAAATAACAATAATATCAACTTTTTAACAATGTTTCGTTGGGCACTTATCGTGTGTGGCCACTGACAAATGGATTCCACACCTGCTGTTTAGTCTGAAATCATTCTGTTGTGATATGACATTTAAAGAGTAAACATCACAATATTATATGTGCACTCAAAAATACAGGATTATGCGATTTATCATAAATTAACACCCCAAACAAACTCAAAATAGTGGCAATATTTTTATCAGACCAACCAAACTTTCCCATAAACATCAGGGAGATGTACGGAACATATTCATATGAAATGATTTTCATAATAACCCTCTCAAAGTAGCAAATTTGAAATGTGTTTCAGTTAAGCCCTGGACTTTTAGCACAACCGACTTTCTGTGACCTTTTGACCACTCCTGGCCCTAAAAGTTATCCAATCAAATGTTATTACATATCATATTAAAGCTGAGATTCTAACAAAACAAAAAGAAAATGATGGGTAATTTGTTACTATTGAGTCTTGCAATCAAAAGATATTGACAATAACAATTCTCCCAACACTAACTTTTTTGATTTCGGCTATTGTCAGCTTAAGTCAAAAAATTGTTGCTACTGAATTTTTGCAATCCAATCCAACTGGCCACTGTCACTTTTCTGGTACTCTACACCCCCACAGACATGATCCAGGGGTCAGAGATTTTACAGCAGGGTGTCACATCAAAATGCCCCCCCCCATTTTCCAACCTTGGATCCCAGACTAGTAATTTGCGGAGAGTAGGGACAATGAAACAACAATTCAATGACTTCTTTATACCACAATATAATCACATCACAATATATCACAACTGCTGTTACTACAAATTGAACTTTACTATTATTTTTAATGCAAAGGATAATTCTACTATCACTAGTATACAGCAGGGCTTGTCAGAACAAGAGTTCATTCCATGGAAAGGAGGGGGGAGGGGCAGCAAGGAGAAGGAAAAGGGGGAAAATCCGGAAAAGAAAAAAAAAAGAAAAAAAAAAAAAGAAAAAGAAAAAAAAGAAAAAAGAAAAAAAAAGAAAAAAAAAGAAAGAAAAAAAGAAAAAAAGAAAAAAAGAAAAAAAAAAGAAAAGAAAAAGGACTTAATATCAGGGTTGTTGGATTTAAATCATACTGATTTAAATCAAAAAATTTTGAAAAATCACTGATTTAAATTACAATTTGTTGTTTACCTGTAATTTCTTGGAGGAAAGAAAGTGTAAGACAAAAGAAATGAATCAAATATTTATTTCTAATCATTGAATAATAATTTTCTCATTGTTTTATATACTAAAGTCCACTTATCAAATAAAATAACTAAAACTCCAGAACAAATTATTAATGAGAATAAAATGTTTACTTTTATTAAACTTACTAATTATTTTTTTTAAATTGGCCAAATTTTTGGCTATTGTAGATGTTTAAATTTAAAAATCAGCCAGATCTAGCCAAAAAATGGTTTAATTTGGCAACCCCGGATTGTCTACAATGGAACACGTGACTTTTTGAGTTCATGCAAGAAGATTCACCAACCCTCGGCCAGTTATTTGTTTTCAGTTGAAGATCAAAAGACAAAATTGATATCAGGTTGTTTTATTTCATAATGTGTGAGGAAATGGATTTGATGAACCAGTCAGTCTACTCGACAGATTGAAGTAAATAAAAAGATTCTTTAAAAATTTAAAAAAAACAAAAAAAAAAACTAATGTATGGATATCCTAGATTTCATTAAATTTTGAAGTATAAAAAAAAAACAAAAAAAAAACAACCCAGAATCCAAAACAGGTATTGAAAAACCCAGATCTGGGTTTAAAAACTAGCTAGCTTGCTAGCATAGTACCCGTCAAGAATAACAGGATTATTTACATACGAATCCGTTATGTATAGCTAATCATCCACCTTGTTAACTTGTCAAGTTATTTTAAAATGTTGCAAAAATGAAATAGTAACAGTAATAGGACCATAAGTTCAATTTAGATGCGTCCACAGTCAACAAGTTAAAAATTAAACAGATTTTTATCAGCTAAATTGGGGGGGGGGGGGTGTCACCAGATATAGCCAAAATAAATGGCTAATTTGGCAACTTCGCTCGTGACCAGGAAGCTTCGGAAATCTTTTGCACTCGTCGGAAATTTGGAACTTTCTTGAGCCCTGGTATACAGTGTTTTTATTCTACTATATCTTGTAGGATCAATGTACTGATACAGCAACAAACTGATAAGGTTAGTGATTGAACTCATAACTCTTGGGACTAAATGAAACCAACCATGAAACCCATTAGGCTAATTGAAAATCTCCAGATGTTGACTCCTCAAAATTCTAAAAACATCCCTAGATCACAGAATTACACTTTCTAATTGATGACAGTTGTAGACTTTAAGAGGATGAGAGTGGCCATATCATTTACTTGAGCTCAAGGAATCTACCCCACCAGACAGCATCTTCCCATAGGAATTATTTCATGTTGGTACTTCATACTAAGTACCCACATTAAGATATTGAGTCTGAGTGAGTGACATATTTCATATAAGAACATGGATAATTGCCTACATATTATGAGACAAGAGTGAAAATTTATTTAGCTGTTCAAGCTGCTATAGGCAGTGAAAGATTGCCATAATACAATCTTGGATCAACATTTTCTTTTTCTTTAGTTTTTGGGAATAGAGTACCAGTATTGTTAATACTGTGCAATAGCTGAAATATTCTTATTTGGATCAGTAATTGTATTTTATCTATCTTAAATAGGACACACATACACAAGATGCTGCCTAAAAAATTGGGAAATTAGAACAGTATGCATGAACTGAATGTAGTATGGACTTTTGCCACTACCCTTTGTAAGCCAAAGTGGAAACAGCAAGCAAGCTGAGAGGATGCGTTCTTGTGATTTGGCAATTTTCATTACCATCTCAAATGGTAGATTTTAAGGAACTGAGTATCTGAATCCAATTTTGGGTTAACTTTAAAAAAACCCATCAAAAACCACTGAATGCTTAGGGAAGTGTTTGGTAATAAAGCTGTGGCACAGAACAAAACTTTTTTTTGTGTGTTACAAATGCTTCAATGATGGATGAACATTCTGGGCATGAGAGCATCACACTTTGCAAAAGGTGAATGAGACTATCTGCAGATTCTAGGCAAACATCCATGATGTTTGTGGGATTATAGGATCATAGAACTGTTCAATGCATTTTAACAAACGTTTTGAACATGACACGTGTTGCTGTAGATTTGTGCCGAAACTGCTGGATGATGACCAGAACCAACATCACGCTGCTGTCTGCAATGAACACAAAACCAGAGATGACCCTAACTTCATGATGTTTGTAGGATTGTTGTTGTATGGGATTTTGTTTCAAAATTTGTGTTGAGATTGTTGAGTGATGACCAGAAACAATATTACATTACTGCCTGTAGGGAATCAAACCAGAGACGACCTCAACTTTATCACTAAGATCAGAATTGGTGATGAATCATGGGTTTATGTTTATGACCCCGAGACAAAGCAACAATTGTTACAGTGGACGTCCCTAAAATCACAGTGGTCAAAAAAGCGTGTCAAATGGTAAACAGCAATTTTAACGGTGAGGTTTTGAAAAGGCTCGGGAAGTGCATTTGGTACAAAAACCCAGACAAGTAGAAGAACAACAACTGGGCTCTCTACCCTGACAATGCACCCACCCACATATTGTTCAACAGTTCCTGGCTCCCACAAATGTGACAATCATTTCCCCATTCCCCTCTATTCACTTGGTTTTGCCCCCCCCCCTAGCTTTTTCCTGTTCTACAAGATAAAATTCTGGCTGAAAGGGCGTTGTTTTGATAGGTGTGATACGAATTATAGATGGAGCATGTTTTTGATGGCATTCACGTTACATAGATTTAAATCACGACGGCACGTATCATCGTGTTTTGGAACAAAGTTTTTAAATGGTTTACAACAGATTTTAAAAAAACAACAAAAAAAAAAACAACAAAAAAAAACGATCTGGGCGGATAATCAGAATTTGAGTAGAATTTGTCTACTGACATTGAAAAACCGAAATATATCTGTTCAATAAATATATATTTGAAAAAAAGGAGAAGAAAAAGAAAAGTGAAGTATTTATAGCTCAAATGGAAAAGACACTTTAAAAAGCACAGTCTAAGGAACAAGTAATTGCCATTTTCTAAATGATAAATAACCAAAGATTTAATTTGTATCACTGCAAACACAGGCAAAAGATTAAAACAAAAGAAATGCACACACAACAATTTTACAATTGGACTGGTAAATAGTGGATCGTATTTTTCCCCTGAAAATAAGGCTGTTGTCGACAAACGTTGAAATTGTTTGACTTGTAAGCGCTTTCTTCATTGGGTGTCCATTCCATCCGATATAACGAGAGAGAGAGACAGAGTAATATGGTGCCGAAAAGTGATTCTCTTGACTGTTATAGCTGTACTACAACCATATTCTTCAGATTTGATGAATTTCCATAATAAAGCTGTATATACACTGTAAATACTGAAGCAGAATATACTTGATATTTATTGTTTAGCTTAGATTGACACAAGACCACAGTAGTGGGGCACCCAGTGAGGATCGAACTCATTACAGTAGTAATGGCCAGCATCCAAAGCTTGTTAACAATTACACTGATTGTAAAACTTGGGATTTCATGAAATTACTGTAAAGTTTAGAAATTTCATAAAATCCCTACAGATTTGATGAAATCACTAGTTGAGAGCAGTTTTTAAATAATAAAATAACCCAAGATCCACCCAAACCAACCAGCACACTATCTCTCCTGCCACACTTGACCCCGTCACAGAGTCAGGCCTCTCACAGATAAGATCTACTTAAAAGTACAAATGGTATCTGTTACACAAGTTTAACCAAAATCAATGTATTCATTATAAACATGCAGTAGAGATTTAATGGTATAGATAATTCCAATCTGTATAATTTAGATATTACTAATTTTTTAGAAGCCTTTGTTTGCAACCCACACAGGTCGATACAAACTGCATCACATAAGTTAGTTACCTTGCTCAACAGTGAATAATGTCTTGCAGAAGAATTTGAAGCTATATCCTTACAAGTTACAACTCGTACAAGAGATTAGGTAAGATGATAAGGGTGCCTGTAAGGAATTTGCAATGACTATACTTGATTGAATCGATAAGGACAATGATTTTCTGGCAAGAATCATATTTTCTGATGAAGTATCATCTCATGTTTTGGGGGAGGGGAGTTAACTAACAAAATGTGTGAATCTGAGTATCAGAAAATCTACATTCTATAATGGAGCATATTAGAGAGTCCAGATGCTAATGTGGTGTGGCAGAGCTGGCCCGAGGTATAAGCGAATTAAGCAGCTGCCTAGAGCTCTATGGCCACCAGAGGAACCCCAAGAGCGTGGTGGGGGCACCCAAAATCAAACTCTGCTTACAACCCATAAAGGCTTGGGCTGGCCTTGATCACCCATAAGTAATAAAATATTTCCAAACAAGTGGATTGGCCATGGAGCTGCAATTCTTTGACCACCTACTTTGTCAGATATCACACCCTATGCTGCTTAACAGTCATAGAATAAGGATCTGAGAGTTGCGATAAAAAGCAACAGAAATAAGATGAAAGAAAGGTATTTGTAGTGAGTCCACATATGAAATCATAGGGTGTGATATCTGACAAAGTAGGTGGTCAAAGAATTGCAGCTCCATGGCCAATCCACTTGTTTGGAAATATTTTATTACTTATGGGTGATCAAGGCCAGAAATAAAAAAAATAAGCCTTCTCACATCCCTTTTTGGGAGCCTGTCTTTCAATGACAGCACTGTTTGGCTATAAGGAATTTACTGTCAGACAACGCTTAAAGAAGCCGTATAGCTACATTCCTTACTTCTCCTATTGCTACCATCTTGTTTGTTTATATACACTAGTAGTATTAAATGTAATCTATATTATGACTGAATTTGGTTTTTGTGTTATGTTATGACCGAATTATGTAAATTGACGTCTGCTTTGCTTCAAGTAGTCTACTAAGCAGCCACATTTCAGACCAAAATAATTTCATTTTAAATTGGGCAGAGCCATTATTTCATTTAACCTAGAATGATAATTGGGTTTTTCATCTGTATTTACCTTGATCCATCTCCTTTCTAGTAGTATGGATCATAAGTTGCAAGGCTAGAAATTAGCATTGTCCTGGGATAGTAGAAAATGTGATTGGGATGAAAAGAGATCTTCTTCTGGACGCTTCTGGGACGAAAAGAATTCTCTTAAAACTATCGCTTCAACAAATTAGAAACTGAACTGAGACGGAGGAATATCACTTGTGCTACTGCATTGTATTCACTCCCACTCCTGAAAAAGTATGCATGTACATACATATAAACTGTATATGTGAATGTATACTTTTTCACTTCCCTTTCCCTCTGTTGAAACGACCTGGTAAAAACAGTGGTAGATGGGTGGCTTGCAGGGCACGGAGACCTCAGTTCAAAGCAGGGTTGCCATTTCGGCCATTTTATTGCCAAATTTGGCCTTTTTGAAAAGCATTTGGCCATGAACTTTTTGGTTTGGCAATATTTATTTTTTCCTTTGTTAATTTCTTTTAAATGAAACAAACTGAGATGAAACAAAATCATGTCTAAAACTGCAGCTCTATTTAATTATTATTATTAGGGATAGTTTTTGTACATGCCTGGAGGTTGATGAGGGATCAAGGATTCCATGAAGGGATCAATGTTCTAAACAGTTTTGGGGACCCTTGCTTTAGGACTTTGAAATATAGAATTGATTGAGGTAAGCTAACTTTGTTGTCAAGTATTTTAAATGAATTCTTATTTTTGGAATGTAGTGCAGTATTGCAATGTTTTATAAACAATTTAGGCATTTGGCTATTTTTTGGCCAGAAACGTCTCCAACTATCTGGAAACCCTGGCTCAAAGACCGAGAACTGAGAATGAGACACAGAATTTGGTTCTCCAAATTATTTGTTCTTAATTCTGTTTTTTTACAGTTTACTAGGGCTAACAATTCTTTTCATTATCGATTAATCTGTTGATTATTTTCTCGATTAGTTGTTTATAAATAAAGGCAGCTGTAGCCAAATTAATCAAGTGATTTCTATGGATGAGAATTTGGCCCACCATTTCCATCAGAGACAAATAAGTATAAATATCTGATTTTTCCAAAGTTTCTTCTGTTAGCTTAGAAGGTAATGGCACCAGTCCAATGCAATTTAAAATATAATAATTTAAGAACACTATTCAACTGAAGTATCTGCCCGGTTTCACACAACTTTATAATAGCATATTCTCATTAAAGTTTTAAGATAATGGCATAATGTTGAAGCTAGAGAGAATAAATAAAGCATGGTATAGCAAGATAATATCAAGATTAATTTGTTTTTTTAAATCATCCAATAGTTTAAAAGTACATGTAAAACAAGTGTATTCATAATTTTATGTTGGATTAAATATGAATATTTCGAGACTATTACCTAAATTATAATAAAAAGAGGAACATGCTATGGTATAGTATCAATATAGTATAACCATAAGTTTCATTTCATTATCTGAAACTTAATGAAATGATCCAAAAAGTTCAATATTCATAAATATGGTAATTTTCAGATGATTTTATTAGATTCTATATTGAAAAGAGATGGTTGTACATTTATTATATCTTACTTTTAATTTATATAGTTTTTAAAATAGAAGGAAAAAAAGATGCAAGATATTGGTTAAATCATTAGCTTTATAGGTCAGTCTGTGGTACCGAGTCGATGATGCTCCTTAGCAATGTATAGAAGCTCATTTGGAAAAAGGAACTTCAAAATCATAACAGCACACATAATACACTGAAATGAGATGGAATTGAATCCTAATCTGGCACAAATTAAATTTTAAAATGTTTAAAAGTTTTAAAAGGGTTGCTCCAGGTAAAAAACATTAGAGATCAGCAGGTCATAAAAGTTTGCCCCCCCCCTCATAGTCTTATCTGTTAACCTGGGTACGGACTGTTTATATAGTATAACAAAAAATTTTAAATCCTTGGAGGAAAAAGAAAAGTCCTCGAAATGAAGTGTGAAAAGGGTAGTATTTCTTATTTGTTTGTTTTTCTTTTTTATATTCAACTTACCTTGGGATAATAGTCAACAGTGATGACAGCAACTTTGCTTTAAAAATAGATCTAGCTAAAGTTTTTGTTTTTTTTAAATTGAAGCAAAATTCTTTTCCTGTGAGGATTGATTAAAAAGTATGCAGCCGATTTGAAGTATAAGAAAATTTGTTCAGACATCGACCATAGATCAGGCATACTTTCAATCATCACCATTCAGCTTAATACTGATCCTATTACTTTATAGTGACTAGTAACCTTATAATACATGATCTTGAATGAAAGCAGTTGAACATTTTGACAAACAGGCATAAGTTACAGCATGCCGAATATTGTGGATTTTTGCAGCAGATCAGAAACTCAACAAATTAGTCAGGATTCCAGATAACAGGCAGCATTTTAGGTCAGATGTAGTCAAATTAATCAAGTGATTTCTATGGATGAGAATTTGGCTCTCCATTTGCAGCAGAGACAAATAAGTATAAATATCTGATTTTCCCAAAGTTTCTTCTGTTAGGTAAGAAGGTGATTATAAAAGAATATAAATATAATAAAAATTATGCTGTTCTGTAAAGTTTTCTTGCTGTGTACAATAAGATCAAATAATGAATAAATGCTGTATCATTTTTTGCGGATAAATCAACCAATTTCATGGTTTTAGCTCACGGTTTAGTCACTGTTTTTGTATCTTCCAGTGTTGTCTCATCCACCGAAATATATGGTAATAAAGAAAGATCTATACATTGAATAAATCATTTCTTTTATTATACACATTTTGTTAAAAGTAACTGACCTTTGTTTCATAAATAAAAAAAATAAATAAAAAAAAAGAATAAAAAAATAAAAAATTTTAAAAAAATCAATGATTGTCTCAAAAGTAAATATAATTTCTACACGTCTGTTGCTCACAAGCTTTTTAGTCCCTCAGTGACCATGAAAAAATTAGAGGGAACATTGATCAAGACCAAATATCTTGGAAACCTCATGAAAGGTGTTTTTTCCATTAAGAGAATATACATGTTCTTACACAGATGGTCAACCAAGGTTGTACTCTAACTGCAGAAATCATTGAGAACCTATTGGACCTAGTTGAGGTGATAGCTAAAAGTTTGGGAGATTTGAACAGCACGCATTAACTGAATATAGTACAGACTTTAGCTTCTACCTTTTGTAAATCACTGTACATGCCCAAGAGAACTACTTCGAAAAAGATGGTAGGAACTAGGTGTTAAGTAATTTTGGATAGCACCTCCTATTTACCTGATGTAGCAGTGTGACTTTCATTTCTTACCTAATATATAAATGTTAGATGGCATTTCTGTTATTGAAGAATTCTTTCATCTTCAGATAGGACTCTGGAGAACGTGTTGCCATGGACAACTGCCATTGACAAACGCTGGAAGAGCCAGGTAGTCTTGCGCGGATCATTGTGATGTTGAGCAGCTTTGGAACCTATTTAGCTGATGAGCTTCAATGCTTTGGGGGCCAATCAAGCCAGATGTCTTGACTGCGTACCTATCGATCAGCGAGCGATATTTGGCAATCTTCCACTCATCTGCCTGTCGGGCGACAATATCTCGCTCAATGGTCGACGAGATCAGGTTGCCGTTTGTGAGGGAATCATTGCAAGTGGCATCCCAAATTAGTGGTTTGACAAATGGGAAAACAGTTATCCCGTCCGGGCGTTTACCATCTCTGGCGGCATCAACTCCCCTTTTAATGATGTTGTTGAGGGCGGTGTGGCAAGGAAAGCGACCCATGAAGGTGTGGCGACCAAATTGGTCGAGGATTGCCCGACAGTGCCAGTGTTAAGGTTTGCAGAGACGAAGAGCAACGCCAATGCAGACACAGTCATTGTCTAGAAGAGTGCAGGCAATAGCTAGTGGTAAGGAATTCAGCCAGTCCCCGCTGTGTGGCTGGGATGCAGTTTTTAAAAATTTATTTTGAAGCTTGAACACAGCATTATGAGTCAGAGTGTTCAAGCTTCCAAATTAAATAAATAAACTGAGCATTTAGCTATAAAAATAACGAAAATATCAACTTTTTAAAAAGGGTTCGTTAGGCACTTATGCACAACCACTCATATATTAGATGAATATAATAGACATGAAAAATCATTGCAATGATATTTAATATCTGAAAATATATAAACTTAAGATGAAGATTTTTTTTTTTTAAAAACCCCAAAAACTATGAAACAGAAAATAAGGCTTAATGGAAATGTAATAGATTACTGCCATTAAAGATAAGATCAAACTGAAAAAAGAAAAAAAATTGGTAAATGTGAAAAGGGAGATGTCACCATGCATTGAAGATGCCAAAAGGTATCAAGGAATATCCGATAGGAAAAATATGAGAAAGTTCTGAAAGGTTCTAAGGCGTCTGGTAACTGCAGAAAAGATGGATGGATAACAATTTAAGAAGAAAACAGTAGTTAATAGCCACAAGTTATGCAACCATTACCTATGCATTTATTTATACTGACTCCTATAAAAAATTAAAAAAAGAAAGTAAAATCATGTCTGTCAGATGAGAGAGATGTGGCTTTATAGTCCTGGGGCTGTAATAGAATCCTGTAGGAATTTTCGAGTTGACTAATGAAACCAATTGGACATGCTAGAGAGACCTTCAGTGAGTCAAGATAACTTGGGTAGACATTCCACATCAGTTGCAAATAAAATTTAGCGCCATTTTTCATAATGACAGATTTTCGCTACTCAGAAAAAAAAAATGTTTCCATCAAATATGGCATATTGTATATTGTTGGAAAGGAAATTTTATGCTGAGTAAAAGAACCAAATGCCTTAGAGCAAGTCATTTCGTACTAATGTCATAAACCATGGTTTTAAAATGAAACACCTATGTGAACTGAAAGCTATAACATAAGGGAGGTAATTGTTGATGGATCCACTCTAAAAGATAATCACTTCAGTTGCCTGATAAAAATATTTTTTAAATTGGTGGACTGGGTTGTATGCAACAGCAACATTGTCTATGTAGGAAATCTATCTTGACATGAGCAAATGGAGATCTCACTAAGGACTTTAAGGAGTAAAAACAATGAAAACAGGTCAGTTGCAAAGATGTTGGTAATATCACAAATTATCTTAATGAAGCTCAGAGTCTATATTAAAAAAAATGATGTAGAATTGCACTTGAAGTGTATGTACTAGAAATGGTCTCATTTTAGAAAAATCACCAATGCTTTTCTTAAAGATAAGATATTTGAGCTTTCAATTTGTAAACAAACTCACATTTAGATATTTATTTTTCAAGTAAAAACAGGAATATTTTAACACTAACTATTAATTGATACGGTCTAATGTATTAGAAAGCATTTAAGTAAAGAAAAAATTCAGATTTTACAAGAACATAATGCACTGACAACCAGGTTCGGGGCAAAAATGTATTAATCTTTAAATTATGATGATGAGCTGCTTGCTTTGAAATTTGAAACTGATCCTTACCTGGTAGTATCAGAAAGGTATACTACTTGGTAGCCTAAATCTTTATTCCATTTTTTTTGTTAGACGATATTAGAAGCATTAACTTATAACCAAAAGATTGATTTTGATTGCATTATCATGACAGCTGTCAAGATAATACAATCAAAATCAATCAATCCATACATTTTTTTAAATGTGTCAAAATTTAAAAAAAAATGTTTGTTTATTAATTTTAACATTTAAGATGGAAGAAGAAAATAAGCAATTTTCAGCATATTTTTTATTTTAAGAAAAGTAAAAATGCGACCCAAACACAAGAAAGATTTGTGTTGTTAATGGAGAAGGTACCGTGAATGATTAAACAGCAGAAGTGAGTTGCAAAGTTTTGTGCTGGATATTTCTGGTTGAAGGGTGCTCCACAGGCAGACCAGTTGAGGTTGATAGTGAGCAAATTAATACATTATTTGAGAATAATAAATGTTATACAATGCAGGATAACCAACATACTGAAATATCCAAATCAAGTGTTGAAAATCATTTGCATCAACTTGGTTATATTAGTTACTTTGATGTGTGGCTTCCACATAAGTTAAGCAAGAAAAAAAAAAAACAAAAAAAAAAACTACTGGATCATATTTTTATATACAATTTGCTGCTTGAATGTTATGAAAAATGTTCCATTTTTGAAACAAAGTGTGATGGGGCAATGAAAAGTGGATACTTTACAACAATATGAAATGCAACAGATTGTGGGCAAGCAAAATGAAACAACACCAACTGAACCAAAGGCAGGTTGTCATACAAAGGTGATTCTGTGTATATGGTGGGATTGGAATGACTAATAGGAGCTCCTTTGGGAGAAGAAAACAATTGATTCAAACAAGTAATGCCCCCAATTAGAGCAATTGAAGAAAAGCATCTTGAATTAGTTATGGGAAGGGGATAATATTCCATCAGGATAACGTTGGACAACGTTTCTTTGGTGACCAGGCAAAGATTGTTATAGCTTGGATGGGAAGTTTTCTCTCATCCACCAGATAATGCACCTTTGGATTATCTTTACAGAATTCTCTTAATGAAAAAAATTCAATTCCCTGGAAGACTGCAAAAAAATAAACACCTAGAGCATTTGTTTGCTGAGAAAGTTAAAGTGCTGGGAGGAGGGAATTGTGAAGTTTCCTGAAACATGGCAGAAGATAGAACAAAACGGTAAATATGTTGTTCAAAAAAGTCAAAAACAAAACAAAATGTCTTTTATTTTTATTCAATAAACTAAATGAACTTTTGGGGCTACCCAATACTTATATAAAAGATACCACTCTTTAGATAAACTGTTCATTCAACTTCTTAATAACTCTAAAATGATGTAAGTTCTTTTTATGAAATCCAGATATTTTTTCTTAAAACTACTTTGTAAAGTTTCACATTGTAGTTGGCAACTGTTTATCACACACTGTTACTACTTACAGTATAATTTTAAAAAAACAAAAAAAACTCAAGCTGTCGGTACTACTAGTACTGAAAGCTCTTCCACTAAGGTTGAACTAATTCACATTAAAATTGTCAGACATTGAAATAAAACAGGAGCATTTACATCTCGTATTTTATTTATTTAAAGTTTTCTTCAGGAATCAGTTCAATAGTATGTTTGTTTAGCACTTAACAAGGCCACAGAGAGTTATAGCCTATGATTTTATGACTAAGAGCTCTAAAACTGTATGATAGTATACAAAGAAGATAATCTACTAGATTTGGTTAAATAAAAAAAGAATCATGAAACTTGACTGGCATAAACCATTACAAATGATTACAGTACATTTTCTATGGTGCATCTTTCAAGAGATTCTAACCCCATTTAGAGCAAGTCTCCTATGTGAAACTACTTTTCTCATATTAGAAACCGTCAACCAAAACTGTCAAAATAGGTTTCTTCCGTTTTCAAGTCAGTCCGACCGACTGGCTATGTATGTATCACGCATACAGGCCGCACCAATGGAGCTAAAGGGCTGAAAATTTACTCCTTATTATGTTTTTAGAATCTTTTTACCCCCCCCCCCCGTTTTTAGGGGGGTTCAATTTACAATGTAAGTTTATGCTAAATTGATCCCTAGTTTGAGCACACTTGATTTTTGAAAACTTGAAAAAAGTGAGAGAAGTAACTTCTTTGCCACCCCATTTTTTTAATTGATCACCCCCAACATGGCATGCTGCCAAAGGATGTTGGTAACATGATGGTTTCTATTGAGTGACTAAGCTTTCAGATTTAACTATATTACAAGTCCCAGAAATTATGTACAGCTGCTTCTCAGCCACCTTTTAATTCAATCCCAAGTTGAACTGGCTTCAGTTCTTGGCTGAGCTTTTTAACAGCAGGTCTACAGGCGACTTTGGCTTTTCAGCCCTCTAGCGGCCTGTATGCATGATACATACGTAGCCAACCAGCAAGCCAGCTGGACTGACTTGAAAACTGAAGAAACCTATAATGACAGTTCTAGTTGACAGTTTCTAATATGCTAATTCAATGAGACAGTTTTATTGTAGTATATTTTCCTAATCAGTATTAGTGATTTGTTTGGTAATTTCCTGAACATAAAGTTTAGAGAAGGTGAGATTTTTCTATTAAAATTTAATGAATTTATAATTACATTCATGAAAATATTTTGTAGTCTTTTTCTGCTTTAATTGATTTTGCATTGTGTGACACTTCAAATATATTTTTTAAATGATTCTTAGCCTTGTATTTAAGCATTTGCTACCAAAATATGTAATGTCAATATGCTCATCAGTTCTGATGAGTGATGGCAAGGTATATGATACAATAGCAGAGGAATTGTATCAACCACAACACAGCAGAATCAGAAGTCTGGTGCTGTAACAACAAGAACAATTTTACTGTTGGTCAACTCGTAGAGCTAGTTCTGCCAGAGGTTTTTAGGAACATACAGAACATGGGGACAACCAAACTAGGGTTCAAGGTGTTATTCAAAGGAATAACAGTTGGAATTAGCCTGGTTGCGGCTTTTATATGGTAAACCTGTTCTACTGAAATCCACCCAAAATTAGTGACATATAGAAATTTGGATGTTCTTCTCTGAATTTCATTGATCAGAGCCAATTGATCAATACTAGTTGCGAATGGAGTGATCAATCATCTTAGTTACAACTCTTAACCAATCCATGACAATCATTAAGACAGTCTGTCTTTATGATTATAGTGACTTCCTTTTATGATAGCTGAAGTCTCTGGGGAAATCCTTAAATACTTTTATCAGTACCTTCTTACACTTCTAAAGGGAGAGTTTTATGACCCTTACTCAAGCCAGCCTGGAATAATGCTTTTCAGTTTTAATGACATAATCAGGTTGACCCTCACAGGAGACATGCTCAACGCACCTAATCTAATATATATATAATTTGTAATGTATGTAGGTTTGCACTCCTATAACTCAAGAACTATGAATCCAAGACCAAAAATAAAACTATAATCAAATTCAGTATGTCTCAATCTACGTACAGCACACATTTAGGGGGAAAAAAAAAAAATTTCATTAGAATTTTTCACATTTTTTTTTTGCCGTCCGAAAACTATTCTGCCAACAGCTTCAGACCAGCAGTCAGTATTTTAAAAAGAGGGTCATGTTTTTGCCACCTCCCCAACTCCCGGGGACCCCCATCAAAGGGTGGGTTTAGGCTTTCCATAGGAACTAACTGAAAATCACCTGATAGGCATATTTTCAGCTAATAGTAGTCCAGTTCCTTCTCTGCTCACTAAGATACAGTTTTAAGAGTCGCAGCTCCTGGTCAGAAAATCATTAGCTTCATTATTTTATTTATATTCTGTATGAACTTCACAGGAGGTAAAATTTAAATAAATGACATACAAGATGTAAATACTTGGAGTAATTTTATTTCCCTCCAACATGTCTAGCAACACGAATTTGTAGAATTCTAGCTCGTAGCAATAGGTGCATTGACAGTTATCTGACAAACAGTAGCTAATCTAACATAGGTTGGCAGGGTTCACTGAAAATCTTTGGAGAACAGAATTTGTTCTTAAAGACAATTCCAACACCAAAACTGTAACAGCTAAAAAAAGAAGCCCTCAGGAGATAGTGATACATTCACAAATGTAATACTGTTAAACTTTCAATATTAAAAAAATTACTTGTGACTCGCACTAAAAATTAAAAAAATTAAAAAAAAAAAAAAAATTAAAAAAAGGATGAAGAAAAAAAAAAATGTTTTAAAAATAAATAAATGAAACTGATTTAAATTTTTTTCTATTGCCAGACAAACATGTTTTTCAGTTTTCACTATTACAATAATAGAATTAAAATTTTTAATAAAAGAAAAAAAATGAAAAATTTATATTGTCATATTTCCAAAACAACCAGTTACAATTTCTAACAAATTATACTGCTTTTACAAGTGCTCATTCAGATTTACAATAAGACTAAATTTATAGATATACAATATGAAAAAGCACTTTTCTATTGCAAAGAATGTACACAAAAAATTGGTCCTACCTCAGTAATAAGCTCAATGTCTTCTCCACAT
>VCCN01004895.1:1685180-1702005 GCA_006491835.1 Architeuthis dux
TTTTTTAAATCGATTTCTTTGACCATTTTTTCATGTCCTTGTCAATCAAAAGGTTGACTCATTTGGAAGGTTATATTTTGGGGAAATATTGCTTTCATTTGTTGAACAACATTTTGTTCTTTAATGCATTTCATGGATTTCAACAAAATATATATTTTGGAGGCGAAAAATAAAAATGCATTTCCTAATTTTTGAAAATGTATTTTTTGAGAGACGAAAAATAAAATGTGTTTCCCATATTTAAAAAAAATATCAAGAAAGTTAACTAATTCTTACGGTTATATTTCAGTGGACATTTGGGCACCAGCCGTCTTTGACTTAATTCCCAAAATATGCAGCATTCCGGTCAGGCATGGCAGACAATCGCAGCAACGGAGTACATAAAAACAAGTTAATAGATTTATAGGGGATATTAGTCAGCACGTCTCAATTAAGGGTCCCAAAAAGAAAAAATATCAGTCATTCAAAAATTTTCATGTAGCATGAAAATTTGAATTATGAAGTAAATTTGTATGTGGCTGCCTCTTAGACCGGCAGTGCAATGAAGTGTCTATAATTTGGACTTCTTCCCAGAGAGAGTAGTGTTCACTTTTCTCTCTCCAGATGTGGTCCATAACATTTTTTTTTAGTTCGCCTTTGGATATGTTTTTTTTTATGTTCCTTGAGTCTGACTTTGTGAGGCCAGCTAGTTTCCCCTATACAAGAAGCCCAGATTTTAGACAGGGAAGGTCGTCGGAAAGTGAGAAAGATCAAAGAAGCAGCATACATCAGCATGTCGGCTGAGTGTAAAAGTTAGACCAGTGCAGAATTCAAGTCGATATGGCTTTCACTACTCAACAGGGACAATGGATGAAAATCTTGGCCTAACAAAGAGAAACACCTGAATCCTATATTATAAGCATTGCAGTTATTGAAAAAAGAAGGCTGTAAATGGACTGGCTGAAAAACTCTTTGAATATGTAAAGTTATTGTGTATGTCTGTCTGTGTGTCTGTACTCTTATAACTCAAGAACTGTGCATTCCAGAGCAAAACTATTCAGAACCATGTCTCAATTTAGCTACAGCATCCATTTTAGATCAAATTTCGCAAAAAAAAAAGAAGGGGGGGGGGTGCTCATTTCTATTTGCTGGCTGATCAATTTTCCACGCGACTTATTTACACCACCAATTTGGTGAGAAAATCATGATTTGGGCACTGGATTCATGATAATAGAATCAAGTGTATATGTATCTAGGAGTGTTTGCCCATTTGATTTTTCTTGCCTATTGAATTTCTGCATTGATTTTTTTTTTTTTTGCACCACAGATTTTTGTTTTTTTCCAAAGATTCAAGAAACTCAGCCAATTAGTCTGGACCTCCTTTAGGGTTGCCATCCTAGTGATCAGCTGGCAGGGCCTTAAGTGCCAACTTTGTACAACTTTCCTAAAATTCAAAAACAAATTGACGATTTATTGCCACTTACAGTACAGGAGAATCCACAAATATCTAAGCAATATTTTGATATTTCATTCAGTAAAATTTACTCAAATTTAATTTTGGATGACAGACTTTTGCAAATATGAAATATTACAGTGCTATCATGAAATATACGAAGAAAAACAAAAGAAAAAAACGCTGGTTTCTTTAAAAGAGTCTGTACTAACTACGCCCACAAGCCTCTTCCCTTTCGACCTTCCAGATTGGAGACATTTGGGTTATTTTATTTTATTCAGATGTACATTTTTGAATGATTTAGCCTTCTACTTTTGCATTTATATACATTTATTGTGGTTCTGTTTATTTTTTATTACATATTTGTATACGTATCTCTGTAGGCGCTTTGCGAAATAAATGTTTTCCCCCCGGGCAATGCAGGGTACAAAAGCTAGTTTTGCATTAAAAAAAAAAAAACAAAAAAAAAACAAAACAAAACAACACTTAAAAAATAAGAGATTAGCTAATAATACAATATATAAAAGTAAAATTAATATTTAAAATTTGGGAAAACCAGGTGTCTTATATTAACTCTTCTTGATACTTCCTGTTAAAGAGTTATTACTTTTCAGATTTTAATATTGCAATGATAAATTTATCTCTTGAGGGTTTATTTGCAAAACTATACTTTTAGCTTCAAATTCATTAAGAACTGATAGTGAAAAAATGTTGAAGCATTAGTGAAAAACTGGATTTATATTACATGGCCAGGTGCAATTTGTGCATTTATTTATACATTCCTAAATTTAGCTTTGCAATATGATCAATTTTATTTGCCTTTTTCTAGAAGTAAAACAGACCAATTTATGACAAAGCAATGAAGTCATGTATTAATTTTATCATACCAGAAAGAGGGAGGGGTGGGTTGGGGGTAGGTTTAATGACCAACATTTTCTTATACGGCCAAGATTTTAAACTGGCATTTGTATCAGAGAAATAACCAAATTGATGATAAGCTATTATTTCTACTGCAAGTTCCAGACTCAAGAAATGAAAATAGCATCCAGAATAGGATAGAATTAGAATCAGAAATAGCCACACTGATGCCATCCAAGTCAATGAGTAAAAATGGAAAAAGAAATTTGCGGTTTGAAACAATAAAAATAGAATGAGGGAGTGAAAGAGAAAATAAAGAGAGGGGCAATAAGTTGGCTTCACAACGTGCCTCCCAGAGATTATAAATATATACAAGAAACATGAAATGAGGCTAAAAAGGTCGGTAGGCAAAACAGTCAAATTGTTCCTTGATAAATGGGGAAGGCATAAGAATGAAGATAGCCATGAATCTTCATGAAGTATAGCAAGATTTTTGTTAATAGATTTTTATGCACTTGGCAAATCAAACCAAGTAGCACAGAAAAAGAAAACTGATTTAGAGTATAAATAGAACTTAAGATAGTGAAATATTTTAAAAATAATAGCTTAATTTTATGCTATAAAATTTAGTGGTGAGAATGAAATGGAAATTAGGGTGCCTTTCTAAAAATATATCATAAAATTAACACTATATATATTTTCTCAAGTAAACAGTTAATTTTGTTAAATAGATTTAAATAAGAAAATGTAGGTAAATTTCATGACATGACTAATGGACACACCATCACCTAAGATGGTATGTACGTGAAGCCTTCACAAAAATCAGGAGTTTTAAAAAAAATAATATATTAAGAGTTTATTAAAAAAAAAAAAGGTTACTAGTTAGAGATTTTAAATACTTTAGGGTTATTCCATGACTGCTAAAACAAACCACCACTGATATTGATCACTTTTGATGTAAAGATGTTTGGCAAAAGGTATAAAATTGTAAGGTATGTATTTAACTAGTTTTATTTTTTATATCAATTTCCATATATCCATTTAGTTTCCATATAGGAAACTGAATGGAAATCTCAGGTTGTAGTTGTTGCATATGGCTCACACAATGCATTACTCTCAAACTGAATGCAAAAATATTAAATATAATTCTAACCCAGGAGTACTGAAACCTTTTCTTACAGTGCAACTGTTTGTCCTGTCCGGCAGTATTGGCGTACCCCATTTGTTTGAAATTTCATTGAATTTAATGTTATATTTTGAATGAGCTTGGCTCATTCCAAAAAGTAACTCAATTAGAGAGGCACGGTTTCAGAGAGACACACCCGTACACCATTTTCAATTATTACAAAAAAAAAAAAAAAACCACACCCAAAGTAAGGACAGAAGTCGAATGAGCGCAGATATACATGCAAACCTGATGTTTGATTTTATGGAACGATCCTTTTGATTTACAGTGTGGCCAGTCAGTCATGTCAGTTTTACAAGACATACAAGTTGTGTTTAGTGGGTTGCAATTACTTCAAAATTCCAGCGTTTTTACAAACATTGCATACTTATCTAGCATTTATACTGAGCATTGATAATTTGCACTTTTTAAAAGTGGGAAAATTGAAGATGATAAATCTGTAATGAATTGTTATTTATATTAACCAAATTTGTGAAAGTCATACATAAACTTCAATAGTTACGTGCAGTTGTTTAATACTAGAACAGTTGTGGAAATAGGATTAAGTAATAATATTTATGGGCTTCCATAATATTGAAATTTGTTCATTTGAGCAACATTTTGGAATCCAGTGAGAGGTAGAAGCATGGCTGCTTTACATTTCAGTTTGGCTGTCGTCCATTGCCAACATTAAACCACACCTTGTTCTCTCTCTCTCTGCTGGGAAATCACACATCACCCCCTTATGCAGCCAGTGATGTTTTGATTCTTATTGGTTGATCTTTCAAGAATACATATAACTTTTAATTTATAATCATTTTTAATGAAGACTAACCAAGTAACCGTTACCTGGACATGTATTTAATTCTTTTATTAATATCTACCTTCTCTTTTGACATATTTTAACAGCTATCTGCATAAGTAGGCTGGCTTGACTTTTCTTTTCTGTATACTCATTTACTACTCTAATGAACTCTTTAGTGAAGGTCTGTAAAAAATTAATAGATCATTGAATATATATTAATATATCCTTTATATAAATAACTAAATATTCTCAAAATCTAACAAAGTTTTAACCATTACGGTTACATACAATTATCTTAATGTTACATGATATAATAAGTGTATTCAAATGGTTCTTCGGAAAATTGAACTCCTTGTTATTTGTGTTGTAAATACAATGTTTCGGCTGATCCATTCTTTAGTCTTCTTCAGGTGTAAAAATTCCGAGTGTGATGGGTTAAACAGAAGTTGTGTTTAAAAGGGGGTCTTTAAACATAACTTCTGTTTAACCCATCACAGGCCGAAGAATGGATTGGCCAAAATGTGTTTACAACACAAATAACAAGGAGTTTAATCGTCTGAAGAACCATTTGAATATTAATGACCCTTCTCAAAACTATAATATAATAAGAGTAAAAGAAAAATATATCAATCTTCAAGAATTTTAAATTTTCAAAAGGTTTATAAACTTCAAAGCTTTTTTAAATTCTACAATCCTAGGTTAGAAAATATGTAGTATAAGTAAGACTTTAAACAGGTTTTATTGAATTTGACTGACAAGGTTTGTCTGTTCAATTTTTTAATCAGTTTTTCTTGTCGGCAAATAAGTTGCCTCAGGACTGGATCCAGATTATATAAGAACTTTCTAAAGTTCACTGTATTGTCGATTCTGTATTATTGGTCCGAGTAATTCCGAGAACAAGTATTGTATGTTGTAATTTCAAAGTCCAAACATTGTTATTTTCCATATTAATCTTGACGTTTATTTAGTTCCTTATATAGAATACACTTTTCAGAGAAATTAAATTCATAGCTAAAATTAACTTACACTATTAATATCAACTGATATCTTATATATGTAAATTTTAGTTTATCTACTTTATTTTAAAAAAAGTAGGTCAAGAGAAAGTGAGATAAATGTGTGCTAAAAGATATGAAAAGTAAGGAGATCATCTAAATGGGGGGGGGGGGTTATTTGTGCGGCCTGCAAATGTTCTTGCACAGTGATTTCAATTTGTGTGATCCCAGATATTCTCACATAGAATAACGCGCCTAACGAGACTACAAAGAGATTGTGCGGCCATGTTGTAAACAGAAACGTACGATAATGAAGTTTGAGTAACTGTTCAGAACCATTTATGAAACAACATAATATTAAATTCAGTTTTATCTGTTACTTTCTTTGTCTACCAAATAATGTATGAATAATTGGATTTTTAAAATTATTTTTTATCTAATTTATTTTTTGTCAAATGCAGCCCGCATTTACAGATGTTTCACGTGACCCTCGGGGAGAAAAGTTTGGTCACCTCTGATCTAAATGTTTTGAGGGAGTAGTGTAGTTTGAAATTTTCACATGAGCAGTGAATTTTTAAAGGATTCACATAAATTCCGCTTTTTTGGGTCATGAACTCAGAGCTCAACAGACAACACATACTTTTAAAGATTTTGAGAATTGTTAGAATATCAGTTCTCAGAATCTATTGGTAAAAATGGCAAGTGATTTGATAAATTTTCCATGATTTAATATATCTGATGTAATGTATTCCTAATTCCTAATTAAAAAAAATAAAATATAAAAGAGTTGATAGCATTGTTATAAAGAGGCACTTGCTATTTGACCTAAGACAGACATACTTATTCTACCCACTTGTATGTTTAGTTGCCTTTCATAGGTAAAACAACATCTATTGCTCACATAACAATTGTTATAAGCACAGAACAGGAAACAAATTGCCTGCTCAAAAGATAAGGTTCAACACTTATTTAGAAGATAATAAATAATAATATTTCTTAGTTTTACTATTCAAGTATTTATTCTCTACTAATGCAATACTGAGGGTTGATTATTTTGAATCTATTAACTAGTGATAATTTTTAAGAACCCAGTCATCTATATCTCTTGTTTATATGTGAAAAGGAAATTTATTATTCTCTTTGGGAGGAAACAGTAAAATTTAATTTCTAGATTCTTGTATTATTTCAAATATTTAATGGAAAAAACAGAGAATGAATATTTATACTAATATAATCTTACTTAAATCAAATTTAATAGGATGATGCTTTAACAATTATAACCAATTGCTAAACATCACTTTATTTGCCACAAAGCTGAATGCTCTTAAGTTCTTCATTTTCAAAGAGAAATGGTACAAAATTCCACATAAGTACTGACCATTACTTTACACTATCATCATACAATGACTTATCTACATCATATTATATAAGATCAAAATTATAATGATACTAACAGATAGAACCCAATCAGCCGGTATTCCGACAGCTACCAATAGGTACAAACCCCTGTAACCGGTTTACTGGCAGACACGGGTTGCTGTTTATAAACTATCGCTAGGCAACCACTTTGCCAATAAGCGACTTTGTTGCATCTGATCTTCTGCCTATGCTATCAGAAGTGCTTCTGATGATTCAAGAATGTTTGGGATGTTTTATCAGAATTGACCCAAAATGAACTGAAAATCAATGTCAGTTGATGTGTTGAATCAAGGTTTGAGTTCTCATGAAAAGGACATTGATAATGACAGCTATAGTAATGATTCTGATTCTGATAACGGAATATGTGATAGTGATGGTCCCCGATGTACGTTTCACTTCTCTTTGGATAAACTTAGCCAAGAACTTGTTGACTACAGCAGACAACGCTCTGCTGAGCAGGATGGCGAAAAGAGACATGATCACCCAACCTGATGTGGATAGGGTGGAAACGACATCCAGCAATAATCGCTGCAGGAGAAGTACCCGAGAGCAAACCAAATAACCCCACTCATGGGGGGACACACAAAGACGTATCCAAATGTTGCAAGACCAGATGCACATATTGTGAACAATTCATGTGCATTGGAAAACCAGACAGTAACTGCTGGTTTGACAGGTATCACAAATGCCAATATGGGCAATTGAGCAAGAAAAACAACAAGTTAGGACAGTTTTAGCTTCTAAATGAGATTTTATTTCTATAAAAAGGAGACAGAAAAGACATTTTAGGGGCACTAAGTCATTTTTTCGCTTGGGGTAGAGATGCCAAAGACAGAGTACCCAAGGTTCAAAGGGTTAATAAACATCTGAAGCACACAATTCCCTTATAATCAATCCTAAACAAATATAAACGTTATATAAGCTGGAAATTACAGGCTTCATTCAACGATTGATGATAGCTAAAATGGAGTCATAGTTTAAAACAGGAAATCATGTGTGGTTTTAGATTGTTGCATCCTACCAGCAGTTTATTGTGTGATTCTTTATAATCTATCCAGAATATACATATCAAGTATTTAAGGCTGCTTGCATTACGATAATGCTTCTAGCATATGAAGCAATAGAATTGAGAATAGGAAAGAAAAAGAACATTGTTCTATAAAGTTGTTTTGAAAGGGAGAAACAAAGTCAGATAGCAAAAGTGGAAAGTGGAAATAAGAAAAGAAAAAGCAGGTGGAACACAAGTCGCACTCGGTTTCAAGTTTCGGGTTCAATTCTAATATTTATCAATCAATAACTAATAATATTCAAAAGAAAATATTAAAAATTCATAATATACTGTGGTACACATGCAAGTGCCTTTTTATATAGGTTTAATTATTCGAGATAAATCATACTGAATATGACTAATTTTTTATAAAATATTACGTAAATTCATAGATTAACCCTTATAGCACTGCCAGGCTGAGATATCGGACTCAACGTAGCCAAAAACACTACACGGGTGATATATCAGCCTAAAGACTGAAGAAACCTTTGGTGACAGTTTTGGTTGAGGGTAGTGTTTTTTGCTGTATGGTCAAAAAGGTTGTAGCGCTAAAAAGGTTAAAATCAGATTATTTGCAATATTGAAAAAAAAATAATCTACTATGTATATACAATAAACTATAAAAATGAAAATTACTTTCAATTTCAGTGTTCTTTTAAAAAAATCTTAAAATTTTAAAAGTAAACACTTTTATGAACGTAGTTCCATCGTGCGTATGTCTTCTGATGCACATGCTATGACTGTTTAGGCCATTTTCAACATCTTCTATGTATCTTATATATGTATATAACATTGATAATACTAAGGTGTGCCTGAAAAGTAAGCGTTGAACAGTCATAGATGAACAATTACCATCAAGAATGGTTATAATAACCACAAAATGAAAGCCAAATATTTTTTTTAATAATGAGGCCTCATTTTAATTATTTGGGGAGATTTTTGACATCTGCCAAATATTCTAAAACAAAGAAAAGAAAAGAAATAGAGACGAAATCAATAGAAGCAAATTAAATGGTAATTGGCATAATAGACAAAAACATGAAATTCAAATATTAACAGAAATTTAATTAAGAATCAAATTGTTTTCCTTTTAAATGAAAATATTGTATAGAACAGTAAAAGTTGGGTTTGTTTTACTAAAAATCAATATTTTCACAAATGCAGATCTTATGAAACTTTAATATCTAGAAGAAAAAAAAAAAAGAAAGTGAAATGTATCACCGGGATCTACCGTAAGATTTCCCATGGGCGGTTATTTTAAGTGGGCGTTTATTTGGCAGTCAAGATTTTGTAGATGAATATTTGAAAGCATCTATGTTTTAGTGCACTTTAGATAAAAAAAAAACTGGACAACTTGAATACGCATATAATAATTAAGACATCAAGTCCGAAATATCTGTCAATTCGTTGTATAAACAAAAAGTTGCTTCAAAGAAATTAATTCACTCAATACTTCTTCACTATTGCTGAAGTTATATTATTTATTTATTACAAAAATTAAATTATTTTTTGTGTTTGCAGGTACTAAATACAAAATACAAAATATATATATATATATATATTCGGCTCTCGTAGCAACTTAAAAAGAAAACAGTCCAAAGAAGTACTAAATACAATTAAAACGAGTTGCTGATTGATAGTGAAGTGAATAAGAGTCATAACTTTCACGGTTTTATTATGCTGGGCTATTATTTGGTCCATTTTTTCCATCCAAATTTCCATTTTACCGCCCTGGGATGATCTTATGGTAGATCCCAGTATGAATTAACAATTAAGTGATATCAGATAGCATAAAACTAAAAGGGTGCCTAAAAATATGTATATAAAAATGAGAAACCTATATTAGATAATATTTTAATAATCAACAAAAGCCCAAAGTGACCCTGCAACTTAACTGCATTTCTGTACAGGTAATATATCCCAATTTGATAATTCAAATTTTCTCCACAAATACAAGAGAAGACCTACAAAAACTTCCAATATACTTGTTCATAATTTATCTACAATTAGAAAACATACATAGAAGCTAATAATGGAAAAGTATGGCTTAATTTATTCAAAGGATTAAAAATATATAAAACAAATTAAAGCATGGATAATCTGTCCCTTTAACATAAGTTCTTAAAAATAAAAAATTAATTTCTAAGGTGATTGGTTATATTCCATTTAGTGCCTGCTGACATAAAAAATCAAAGATTTTGTTAATTTACATATGTTATATCTTCAAAATAGATATAAATATTTTTTTAAAAATATGATAAATTCTTTGAACAGATTTTCTGGCACGTCAGAGAAAATCTCATAAAAATAAATGAAAAGAAAGGGGCCTGACTTACTTCATTTGTTTTCCTCCCTGACCAAAGCTTGAAATGAATACTTAAGCTAACAAGTTAACAATAAAATACAAAAATTGATTTAACAAGTAAAATTTGAAACAAATAATATACAGAATTTAAAGAAAAATGCTAGTAAAGGCAGGAACACATTGCTATGTCACGTGAACTCATGCAAGCTCACAAAGCCTAAAAACCATGAAAATCAGCAGGAGTCACACTTGTGTCACGTCACATCACATGATTTTACATGTGGTCACCAAATATCACATGACGATGATCAGAAGTTCTTCCATGTCTAGATTAGAGAAAATACAACCTCACGCTATCACAAGAGGAAACGTGAGATGTAAAGTCACATGAGCAGACCAGCAAGGACTCGTGGAGTCACATGAGCAGACCAGCAAGGACTCGTGGAGTCACATGAGCAGACCAGCAAGGACACGTGATATAACGTGACTTGCTGCTGTTAAAGCAACGTCTCCTAGCAATTCAAATAAGTGTCAAACTGCCTGCACACAACTAAATTCCCACGGGAACAGCAATGTGTTCCCGCCTTAAATCACAGTGACCATTCTCTCATCATAAAATTACTCTCATTTGGCAAATTAAACTAACATTTATTCAATATATTAAGTTCTATTATTCTGGAATTATCTACTTATATAATACACCACATGTCTATATTTTTTGTCTGTAAGATTTGTCAAGGGAGATAACGAAAACGCTAATTATAGAGTAGTCTCCCTTACATATTCTTTTTTTGCAAATGCGTAAAATATCTGGGTTGAACATGAACATGCATGATTAAGAATAATGTATCTGAATTCAAAGTAGATGAACATGATGGAAACCTGTGTTACTGACCTTCAACAGTCTATTTTAATTGTTGTGATATCAAACTTACAGAATAGAAACTTTAATATAGACAGGATAAAATCCAGTCTAAATCCCCCCCCCAAACATTGCAGAATATCACAGCCCCTAATTTCTGAACACTGTTTCCACCATTGTTGTGTTTATTAAATAAATTTGAACATTTTGTTACATAATCATATGGCATGGCTGGTAGTAAAATGTCAATTATAGATAATGAATGAAAAAGAAAAATTAGCTATGATACATGTGTTTAGGCTAGAAAGATTTTTGTACCCATCTATGACAAAGAGAAAATACACAAGTTGTCAGAGTTTTTCTTTTTTAAATTAATTACCAGAGAAAATCTGCACAATGGCTGGATATGGAGGAGAAGCTAAAACATCAACCGAAAATGCTCCATTATCCTTGGAAGCATTTGGTGGAACAGGAATGGATTAATACATCATAGTTTCCTTCAAAGTAGTCCAACAATGCACATAGATATATAAACTAGCCTGAAACACAGCATTCAAAACTAAAATGATACACAATTAGGTGAATAGAGGGGATCATTTTGTTGCATGATAATGCCTGCTTTGATGTTGCAAAAATGATATTACTAAAGTGGAATCAATTGGATTTTGCATTGTACAACTCAGGTTTCAATTCCTGGAACAAAACTTCTTTTTTTTTTTTAAATTAAAAATTTTTTTACACAAAGACTGAAATTTTAAAGAGCAAATGGTGAAAATTCTGAACAGTTTAAAATGGCAAATTGATATTTTAAGGAGACAATGCCTCATCAATATAAAATTAAAATGGATAAATCAAAAACTATCACAATAATAGAAACCTTAGGGCAGCTTGCTGTGGAGTATAGGTTAGCAAACTAGTCTCACAGATCATGAGTTTGATCCTCACTTGTGGTCTTGTGCCAGACTAAGCTAAGCTTAGTAATTATCAATAACTGGAACATTATTACATACTAATACTCCTCTTTGTCCAGCATATTACTTGCTGTCCAGTGACTGTCTGCACTGAACTGTGTCAATATTTTCCCAATCCCTCTTTAAACCAACAAAAAGCCCTCATTTTTGCAAGACCAATAAAATGATAGTTAATAAAACAAAATTCAGCAAGATCTTTTACACATTTGGAAATCTTTTTCTTCCTTACTTCCCACCCAAGATATTGAATGTGGCAATTTAGTTTGGCCACACAAAAATACCTAAATATTTGTAAAAACCCAGAAGCAAAATCCAACAAAAATTCACAATCCAATCTTGTAAGCAATGATTAAAATGTAATGTTCTGTTGTTTTGAACTAATCAGGGAAAAGAAATACATTTAAATCTGGGATAAGTGGTTTAAAAAGATCTATGTGGTTTATATTGTTAAAATTCATTTTTCTACCTAATGTCTAATGAAGATTATGTTAGAGTTACATTATGATTGGTTTCATACACTGACTCTATAAATGAAAGTTGTAATTGGAAGAAAGATAACTACAAAACTAAAATCTTTGATGTAATTTACTAAAGTTTTTATATTTATTACCAAAATGTGAAATAGGAAGATATTCCATCATCATAATTTGTTTTACATAAAAATAAATCAACATTTTTATTTAAACTAAGAATTACCTCTGGATTTCAATGCAAGCAAAAATAATGATATGAAAATCTCTAGTCAAGAAATCTTTTAAAAGATTTTTATTTTCATTTCAAAATGTCATATTGATACAGTTTTTAACAGATACAATTATTTAAATTTGATAATGATAATATTGAGTTTACAATGAAATAAAAAAGGTTTTATTTTTAACAAATTATCTTAAACATATAGGTAGTATACATAATAGTTAATCAAGAGAAATAATTCTATGTAAATCATTAAAAAAATAAAAAAGCATAAAATTGTTAGAGAGAGAGAAAAGATTCCCCATTATAGAAACTAAACATATGACTGGCATCATTTAATATATAATCAATTTAAACTATCTGAGGAAAGCCAGAATGAAAAGATTATACATAATTGCTATGCATAATTGGAGAGGTATCAAAATATGCAACTATATCCAACCATTAGACTTGACAACCTCAAGTTATTTAATGTAATGAGTTGAGAATATACATTGATACAAGACAAATTCTTGCAAATATAGTTCTTACCATCACAGATTTTAATATCCATTTACCAAATCTATTTTTTGAAATCTTTGATAACAATTAAGTATTTCTGACTGAATTTCTCAGGTATTGTTAAATCCTTTCATAGATGCTTTCAGACTAGTTTCCTTCGATTCTGTTGTCTTTATAATGTTTCAACCTTCTGGACTTCCTCGGGTGTGCATCACATTCAGCAACCTTCCACAGGGATATATTGTTCTCATTCCTATATCTGTCTTCCTTACAGCATTTTAGAACTCATAACTGTTAATCCTTCTTTATGATACCAATCAGGCTCTCCAAGTAGGGATGACAGTTACAGCAAACTAATGAAGGATCCAACATTAAAGATCTTGAGCAAGAAACCGCTTCACCAACCATAAATATAGACAGCTGAACCATCACAAGAAGCTACCATATATGGTCTCCCAAAATTCACTAAGAAGGTATTCCAATAAAGTCCATTGTCAGGTGCCATGGCTCAGTAGCTATACACAGTAGACTCCAGTTATTACGGCACCCTCAGGAACTTAAGAGGTGGATTTTCTCCTTCAATTTTTTCTCCTTTTCTATGATCATCAACAAACTGTACATGCAATATCAAAGGAGCTATAAATGTTGGAGGTTGGACGGAAAGGATTGTTCAGCAAAATGCAAGATTTTTAAGATACAGACCTAATATTTTTGATTTCTCCATAAGTTTGGTATAGGAGGACCAGTGTTTTTTTTTCTTCAGGGGATTTGATATGGAATAGCTCAGAGGCAGATTGGCATCACAAAGAATTGATGATTACAAGTTACAAGTTCTGAAACTCCTTAGGAAAGACAGTGGACACAGCAGGTATAGGAATGAGAACAAAATACTTCTGTAGATCAAATAAAGGGTTCTGTTCAGACACTTAAGGCCAGACAGTACAACAACTAAAACATAACAGAGACAGGAACTTGTCTGAAAGAATCAATGTATATTAGCAGAGTTGTTTTGAAATTATTAATCTGAAAATATATTTAAACATTTCATATTGAACACAATGTAGCAGGCCAAAACACAAACTACTTTCCATCTATCCAAGACTTTTCTTCCAATACATTTTTAGAAAAATAATGCTAGAGAAAAATAGTAAAATTGTGACTGTCCATCTGCATCAATTTCAGTTATTGGCAAAAGATATATTTCTCAAATGATAAAATGTATCAATATATCTGTAGATATTTAGGTGGCCATGGGCGGAGGTCACAGATTTGAACCCCACAGGTGGTGAAAGATAAGCCGTATAAGGCTTGATGCATTATCTTTGATAATTATTATTTGATGTCTTATCTTTATGATTTATTTTTACCTTTCTGCTCAATCTTTCATTTCCACATTGTCAAATTACTACAACCAACTTAATATCTCAAAGTTCTGGTGCAGTTTTACAAAGTATCATATCTGTATTAACTTTAAATTTTTATATCATATCATTTCAGAAGAGCTTAGTTCTTCTGAGGATGATACAAATTATCACTGAAATATTAACAAAATCAATTAAACTCAAATATTTTATCTTTTAAAACTGCCATTCAAAGCATCTTGTATTTCCATAAATTTGTCATTGTTAGATAGCAAAACGATTAATCTTCAATGGTAGGAGAGATATTTCAAGTTAGTAGCTCAAGAATTATGAAACTTTAAATTTTTCACTTTTTTAAACATCTTTTGGTCATATGAAACATTTTTCTTGCCAAAAGTAAAAATGACTGCTTTTTATTAAATTCGACTAGTTTTTACAACCTAATTTTAGTTGTTTTTATACAATCTTGCCATAGAAACAGTGGCCCGAATTAATAAGTTGTATAAAAACAACTAGAATTAGGATGAAGGTAAAAACTAGTCAAATGTAATAAGAAGTGGTGTGTTACAATACTCCATCCAATAATAATAAAGATTGATTTAAAAATGCTTAATTTGCTATTTTTCTTAAATAATTCATGGAATAATGAAGTTCTTCTGGTATACTGCTGTAGAAACATTCACAATTTAATTAAAATTTAATATTGGCCAATTTTATTTTCATTAATGCTGGAAGAAGATTAAATTATGAGGTAATTAAAATTAAAAATTCATCAAGCTGTAGAACAATTTTTGTAGATGTCAATAGTTGAAGTAATGGTAAAACCTGCTAAAAATGAAAATGGACAAATCAATAATCATCTTTTAGATATATTTCAGTAACTTTCCCTCTCACTAAAATGGAAATAGTCACTAAAAGCTGGCACTAAAATGAGACAATGTTCCTTTCAATGGCAAGTCTTTGCTTTTATGACAACTAGCATAATATAGGGTGTCCCGTAATTATGTCCTTTCTGTAAAAGTTGTAAAGGGGGGTAACTTTGTATTGACTAGGCACCTAATAGTAAAAGCAACATTCAATTTCTCCACAATTGAGCCTTGTTGATACAAAGTTATTCCCCTTACGTTTGCAAAGAGGACATATTTACGGGACACCCTGTATATTTATTCATAATCTCATTTTTACAAATAAAATAAAATTGTTTTACAATTTGTATAAAAACCATTATAACTTCAAAATGTGAATTCAATTCACTATAACTTGACTACTAAATGTAAAAACTGATAAAAAGTTAGTTTTCAGCAATATAAAGCTCACTAGTTATAAGTAGTCATGTACCGGAATATCAATACGGTCGGATATCTAGCGACAGATTCACAGGGTGGCAGTAATAATCTTTTGTGAATCCAGCTGGATTGATATTCTGGTACTAGTTATAAGACTGAAGTTAAAATGGTTTGAATTTCTACTAAAACAGAGGTACGAGTCTTTAATATAAAACCCAAGAAATAACAGTTGCTGCACAGTGGTAGAGCAAATGACCGAGGGCTGAAAAGTGTGAAGGCATAATAAAATACAAAGCATTGGCAAGTGGTGAGAAGGTAAGACAATAGGTTGAATGGGGGTGACATTCTAATAAAATTCAAAGCAACAGCAAGTGTAGGTCAGTGTTAAAACAGAATCAAAAGTCAGGTAAAGATTCTACTAATAAAATATATTTGTAAAATAGTACGAAAGACTGAACTTTGAAGTTCTTTCTCTTAACTCTAAAATTCATGAACTGCTTGTAATTGATAGTGGAACTCTGAATTGTTTTTTTTTAAATTCAATTTTTTAATATGAATTTAAGAGTCAAGTATAGATTAATGCTTAAAACATAAGACTGAGAAGTCAGTCAGAGAAACAAAATTCCTTTATCACTAGATTCCACAAATAATATTTATCAATTCTGTAGCAAACACCCTCCCACCCTACCCCAACCGATCAATGTTAAGAATGGACATGAATTTAGCAGGGGAAAAAAGAAAAAAAAAAAAAAAAAAAAAAAAAAAAAAAAAAAAGAAAAGATTTTCAATGTATATTATTATTATGTGTATTATTCTGTTGCCTCTTAAATTATATCATTTTCAATGGAAAAAGGAAAATGTGAAAAAATTCTGATCCTGTCGGGTTAATTACAGATTTAAAAATCACTTAAATGTCAATTTTGTAATGCCATCCCTACCCCCACTCTTACAGTATTTTTCTTCCTTTTTTAAAAAAATTCTAAGATAAATTATTATTGGGATAATTTTACTGCCCGTTCACAAAATGTTAATTTCTTAGATGCCATCTCTTGTTAAATATTATAAAATGGTTCTATCATTGAACAAGTTACATGCTGCTTTCCTGTCCATATAGACAGAAATTT
>VCCN01004895.1:1715317-1732826 GCA_006491835.1 Architeuthis dux
TTTCCTTCCTATCCAAGTCCAGGACACCCCACTATACAACAAATTTAGGCATTTTCAAACCTAAAGGAGACTACTGCAAAATTGTATACATGGGTAACTTGACCCCAGGATGAACATAGGATAGGTGGTACTGGCCTCTGGTGACCTCTAAATAGTCAGGTCAATTTTGGCATTTTCAACCAACACGAAGGAAGCTCTGTGCTAGAATTCACTACATGACCTTTAAGTACTGAATACCCCCCCCCACACAGCTAAAACTGAAGTGTAAAAAGAATCAACCAAAAATCAAGATTTAGCTAAGAAATGAGCTGCTATGAATGTTCCAACCAATTGGCCTACTTTTGCATTTTATTTCCACCTTTCTCTGATGATCTTTCCCTTAAAATACAAGCACACCTTTTCCTTTAATATCATTTGAATGCAAATTCTTCATCTGGATTTAGTCATCTGATAATGCCACACACACTTAATATATATAACTATTATCATTTAGAAAAAAGCCCTGAAACATAATGCAACAGATAGTGGTTAAAAAGCAATTTAGCCAATCAGCATCTTCTAACCTTGATTATCTCAATAGGAAGGGGGACATTGTTCTGTGCATAGAGAAATGCATGTCAGAAAATGGAGTTGAGATTTGCTAAAAAAAATAGTTTAATACCAAATTAGTGATGCTCAATGACATGGAAAATGCACTGTTCTGAATCCTCATTATGAGCGTTTGATAATCCAAAGAGTTTAGATTAAGTATTTTACTGCAAGTGAAAGAATAAATGCATCTGCAATATTAATATACTACAGTTTTCTGAAATACCCACATATCAATACTAAATTGATATTATTACCAGATGGTCTCAGGGTGGAGAAAACAGAAACATGTTTAGAAAGGTTTGAAGGTATTTGGCCTGTATAGTTTAGAAAACTGAAAAGCTAATTTTTAGCACATTTAAAAACAGGAAACTTCAAATCAAGATGTGTTTCTAATTGTACTGACAATTTCTTTTTTAATACTAGTAACTTTTTAAAAGTTTTAAATATGGAGTTATAATCTTCAGAATATTTAGAGTATATCAGCATGTATGCAAAGATTCAACAAAATGGTCTGACAAAAAGAGAAATAATGAAAATAAAGGCAGACAGACCTGTATTCCCAGCTAGGTGAGGCCTATGGCCCTAAAACCTAGAGTGAAATAATGATTCTCAAAGTTGTTCCTCTATTATATATAATCTATATTGAATACATAACAGCTTTGTTATCAAAAGAATGGTTTGTAACCAAGGGTTTTCAGACAGGATCAATTATAGATTTAGAAAGTTTTGCTAGACAGAGCACCAGGAAGAGGAAGCAAAAGAGAAAATAGCAGTAAAAGTCTTCAGTGCCAAAGTATAGGTTTTTGATAGAATTAAATAAACTTAAATATTAAAAATGCACTTTAAGAAAATACTGAAGCCAATCATGAATATTACATTATAAATTACTTATTTCTAAAAAACAAACAAAAATGTATTCACAAGATGCAAACTAATGATTTTGAAAGATATAATAGTAAAGAAATCCTGAAGACTAGTAGTATTTTTCAGAATTGCCAAGTAAACAAGCTTAGTGTTACATTGATCTACAAATTACCTATTATACTGAATAATATAGTATTAATAGGCAGTGTGTAGTACTGTGAAGTTTTTTTAACTATTCAGTTTTAAATATTTGAGAATGTTTCACTGCATACTTATTGGGATTTAGATTCAGACAATACAGTTTCAGTACAATAAAAAAGAACTTTGCTATTCAACTATTTACCCTGTTGATGACTTGGTGTAATTGGAGTGAAGATACAAATTTGCATCAAACGATCGCTTCAGGATATAAGACTGACTGTTTGGAGGATAGACTTCTTTTTTGCGGGAGATTGGAGATTTGTGGTTCAGCATGGATCCAGGGTTCAAATTGTCTACACTACGTTAAAACAATCCTAGATTTGGGATGATCTCTGGAGCAAAATATGAGATTTGCAAATTCAAAAAGAGACGAGTCTGATTTTCACAAGTTTCTTAATGACATTGAAAACCACCTGCCAATGCAGGGTTAATTTGCTACAGAAATGCCTCAAAAGATGACTGTTGACCCTAATGAAAAGATTTGTTGAGAAATGAAAATTTGCTTATTTTTGGCAAAATTGGGTGTTTCTTGCAAGTCTTGGGTGATTTGTCACAAATTTGCAAAAATCTTCTCAATGACCAGAAGTAACCTCCCGCCCTAGCCAATAGATCGTGCTCAGGTCTCATTGAGAAAAAAAAAAAAAAAAAAAAAAAAAAAATGAAATTTGTGTAGTAATAGGACTACAAAACAGTCCCTGGGTGATCCAAGGGCCACACATCATTTTTGAAATATATTTAAAAACCTGCCCCTGTATCTTTCCCATGGAACCCTTTTCTTGGGGTAAAATGCAATTTTCTGGAAGGAGTTTGGATTCAACCACTTAAGAAAAGTATCTATTACTACAAAAGCTTTTATGATTGGGGGCTTGTAAACCTGGTAGTAAACCAAAAACCATCTTTATAATGAAATGCCTTGAGCAAATCTTGTATAGGCCAACTTAAGTAAATTTTTTAGGTGAAATAGAGCATATTTCTAAGAACATTTTATTAAAATGGGGGATGTCATGATTAAATTATATCTCAGGGAGCTGAACGCCCCTGCCTTGCACAGTTCCAATTCTCTCATCTGCTGGCTCTAAGCTAAAGCCACATGAGGGGGTAGTGTTCACATTGTTCAACAAAGCACCATTGGGTGGTCGAGCTGCGTTAGGCAGCCAACAGCCAGGGCGGAGGAGGTCCATGTTTGACCCAACGGCCACGTGTAAACCGTACAAATCAAGAGTGGGGCTCAAAGGCATACCAGTGCCTTGCAAACATTGTTCCGGCAGCTCCTGCAACCAAAACGTCATGCACCCCCCTGTATTTACTTCAAAGCCCCTTCATTCAAATGATACTGATTATAAATTAGAATTGAATAAATCTTTAAATTTATTGTAAACATGGCCATTTTCAAAGTCAAGCAAAAGCCACCCAGTTATAAAGTTAGCAAATGATATCATTTTTAAGACTGTTTACAGTTGAGGTAAAATAAGTAGCATGTCTTGAGCATGTTATCTATTCATCATGGTCATCTTGAACCAGATTTGAAAACATTTCCATACAGTTATTTAGTGACCAAACCAGTTTTATTAACAATTTTTATTTTAGACCTCAATAAAATCTATTTAATTAGTTATCATGAAATTATGGTAGATCCAAGTTAATTTGATGTTGAGAAAATTCACTGGAAAATGTTTAAATGAGGATCTATACCAGAATACAAAAACTGTATAAGGACAAAAGATAAAAATAAGCCAAGAAAATGTTCAAGTTCCTTATATAGACCAATTTCCAATGTGCCTTAACAGACAGCTTTTATCTTCAGAATAAGAATAAAAACATTTAACCCATTTTAAAAGAATATTCACTTCTAATATCTTTTCATAAGTTTATATACAAGGAAAGTACTCATAATTAGCTACATGTCCTGCTTGCTAGAATATAGTCACATTTAGTACAACGGTAGTTGAAAAGAAAAAAGAAAAAAAAACCCTAAAAGCTCCCATATCCATAAAAGATGTAGGTAGCTAGTTGCATACATTTGTAAATTATATGTTAAGAATTAAACTCAATGTAGTGATCAATACCATCATTCCTTTGATTTTCTGCAGCAAATTCACAGAAGTGGTTTAACATTGTTGATTCAAGTTTCCTCATCTCTACATTAGTAATGAAGCTCAAATTGACTTTCCATTTCATGTCCTATCAATGAACTGAGCTGAACTGCATAAATGTTTGTACTGAAATTGATTTTTGGATCAAAGACATTGAATGTGGTTGGTATTATTTTGGCACTTGTAATTGACAGTTTTACAAATAAATATAGCAATAGATTTGAAGGAATAAAAAATCATGTGACATTTTGTGCAACAGCACTCATAGTCTAACATTAGACACTCAAGTTTTATACACTTCCTTAAAAGCACTGAAATGGTAAAGTACTAAAAAGGCATTAATGAGATAAACAAAGGAACAGAAGCATATTTGAAGAAGTGTTATTAACATTTCAAATTCTTATCTTTGACATGAATGAAAAAATAGAGAGGACTTTAAGCTTTGAAAAAAAAAAAACTCTTTAAATGTATTTCAAAGATTTGTCATTTAAAACCAATTTACAGATTTTATAGTAAATAAAATCATTTTTTTTTTTTTTGAAAAGAATGGATTTTACGGTAAACAATTATGTTTAGAATAGATGATTTTTGGATGATTGATACACAAGTGAAATTGTTAGGCTTATTAGATGAAATCCCAAAACATCACAATGACAATATTTAATGACTCCTCATGAAAATGCAAAGTTACATTAACTTCTTATAATTTTCAACTTTCCCCAAGAATAAGTCAATGGTTATTCTCAAAAGAGTTTCAGCTTTGTTCAGTTATAAATTATGCAGGAAAATAGTTATGTTAAACTTCTGCAATTTTATTTTAGACCAGTGGTTCTTAACCTTTTCAGCCCAATGATTAAATGGGTACAGAAAAAAACTTTAAAAAATATATTATGTTCCTCATGATATTATGCAAAGACTTTTTTGTTCCTCCTGAAATTACTCACGCCTCCCTCCCCCAGTTAAGAACCACTGTTTTAGACAGTTTCAGCTGACTTTTGTTTAGATGTTATTATGAATTTAATTTTAAAGTCTCAGTTTTTATGAATGGCAATTTCCTCATGCTAACAATGGATTTATAAGCTTCAAATCTAAACTGAGAAAATATTTCACGTATATCTATATGAATACTTCCAAGAAAAGTCAACAATTATGCATTTTTTAACCAATTTTACACATTTCGTTCTTAAACTTTGAAGAATTAAAAGCCTAGTTAAATGTTCATATGTATTAGATAAAGTAATCAGATAAGAGAGAGAGGGTTTCTATTACACCTGCCATACATTTTGTTCTGAGGGGAAGAGAGAATTTTTTATTTGTGAACTCTTTTTGTAGTTAATAGGATTCAGGACAATTTAAAAAAAACATCAATCAACTAGAACTTTTTATCAGCTAAGCATTGTAATTTGATACTCGTGATCTGCCATAAAACAAAAAGGACAATTTTGCATAGGAGGAACGCAATAAAAATACTTGAAATATTTTCATGTTCCTTGGTGCCTGTCCAGTTTCAGGTCAATATAGACATTTTCAAATCTAATGGAAACGGCTGCTCATTAGTATACATGGGTAACTTGACCCCATGCTGAACATAGGATAAGTGACACCGACCCCATAAGGTCAATTCTGCCATTTTCAAATCTAATGGGATCAGCTGCATCCCATGGGCTCCAAATTTGTGTACAAAGATTAACTTGACCACAGTATGAACATAGGATAGGTTGTGCTTACCTCTGTTGAACCTAAAAATCAATTTAGGCATTTTCAAACCTAACGGCTGCTAAATTGTATACACGGGTAACTTGACCCCAGGATGAACATAGGATATTTTCGAGCCACCTGAAGGGTTGCAATCCCTACTTTGAGAAGCTCTGTGTCACAATTCATTACATGACCATTCAGTATTGACCCCCCCCTACCGCCCAGTAATAGATATATGTAAGTCTTAAACTATATTTTGGTGAATCTGGAAGCAAAAAAAGTTTTTTTCTCAGTCATTTACTTTTATCACTGACTAGAAACTAGACAATATCCAGTTCTAAACAAATGATTTTTATATATTTTAATCTTCTCCAATCATTCTTCTTACAGTTGGTACAAAGAGTTCTTACAATAAAATCAACTTTTATAAAAGTTTTGGGCGTCACATATAGCCAGATCAATAAAACAGCAGTAGTAGTAGAGTTACACAAACACCCCTACACTTTCTACTCTCGGAGTATCAGCAGCTTCCCGAATCAGATTGTTTTTTTGCAGTACGTGAAAAGAAAAAGAAAAATTTCAAACAAGAAATAAATTTAATTGTTTAACTAAATTTTTTATTTTATTTCCGGATTAGATATCGACCTAGCTGGCAACCCGCCCGATAAGGCAGGTTTTCAGTTGGTACTTAAAATTAATAGAAATATACATAAATTACAGTGTTCCAACGCCTTACAATACACCCGGCGTGAAATATAACTAAAACAGCTTAACCCCTAATTTATGGCGGGTGTCCATACCATTGTATTTTCTTTCCAAAAAACAAAAGCACGCATGCGCGCTCACATGTCTTTTTAAAGATTAAAAAAAGTGAGAAAAATAAAAACACGCGGACCTTCCATTTCGTTTATGGATATTATTAAAATATCGGATTTTTCTAAACAAAAAGAAAAACCATTATCAGGGGGGGGGGTACCATAAAGGGTCTATAATTAAATAAGTTATATTTGGCGCCTCAGACGTTTATTGCATTCTTAAAATGAAAGAAATTCAATTTATGCAGAGGCTTTTAAAATATTTGAAGGAAATTTTTTACCACGATGGTTCAGCTCAAGATTTGAAGCATCACAATAAAAAATATTTTGAGTTTTCTTGAATTTAAATGAGTGAACGACACCTAAAAGATTTTTACAGCCTCATCAATGTTCATTGAAATGAGATTTGAATTTTAATCTTTCGCATTGTTAAAAAAAAATAATGCGATTTAAATTGCTTAAATAAAAATGTCTCCTACCTAACAAGGAAAATTGGTCAAATCCAGAAAAATTGCAAATTAAAAAACAAAAATAATGTAATCCTACCTAACCCCGTTTCACTAAGAAACATTCATTTATGCTTTACCAATTTTTGGCCAAACATGAACAGACAAATGTAGATAAAAATCCTTTTCTTTGTTTATTCAAATTATTGACCACCAATGGAAGATAACAGCTCAAAAGATCTAAACTTTTTAGATCCCCTTTTTTCTCTTCAAGTAAATCATTAACACCGTGAGGATTCTTTCAATTTGCCAATAACAATTACAGATAAAAGAAAATTACCCTAACAAGTAACCAGACACAATTTCCTATGGAAAACAACCTTCTCGTAGGTTTTTTTAAAAGATTTTAAAGAAATATGTATACCAAACAAATCCAAGCCCATAACACAAAAAAGGCATTAAGATGGTCCCGATTCTTTCACATGCGAAGAAATAAGAGAATTAATGAAAGAAAAACAGAAGTAAATACATTGTTATTGCCTTGAATAAAGTAAACTAAATTGTGCACCGTTTTTAACATCGAGTGAGCGAATGTGTGAAACTTTACAATCGGGACCACCGTTCCTACATTGTGGATATAAAAAATAAAAGATATGTTTTCCTAGACAAGAAAGTTTAATTCAGTTAATTCTCTTTTTTTTAATGCAGAATCAAGTAAAAAAATCAACCCAGAGGAAAACTGTTAGAAAAGTTTAAAGCTATCATGGCTGAAAGACTAAGTGGAGAGAGAGAAAAAAAAAAGTTTTGTTAAAAAATTTTTAAAAAAAGAAAAGAAATTACTGTAAGCAAATAACAACTAGTTAAGAGACGTTTAAAGATAACAAAGCGAACAGAATATAAAAAGATGTGACCGATAAAAAACAATTATCAAAGACACTTTTATTTTCAAAATCTGATAAAAAAAAATCAGAAAGCAGGACATTTAAAACAAGCAATGTTCCCATTGAGAGGAGAGAGAAAAAAAAAATCAAATAGTAACATTTAGCAAGCAACTACTTTTTTTTGGTGGTAGGGGACTTCGAACCACATCACCCATTCATGTCATTCAGCTAAGTCTGAAGGATTTTGTAAAAGTTAAACTAAACAAATAAAAAAATACACATTAACCAAGATCAATAAAGAAAAAGATCGGAAAAAAACAAAATCAATCAAATAAGTATTGAAACCCTGTAAAATAATAACACCCTCCCCTAGTTCTCTACAGAGTGGAGAGGGAGAGAAGAGATTCTAAAAGGAAAAAGTCTGCCTAGCCAAAAACCGTACATAATAATCAGGCACCTTTCAGTTTTATGCCGTGCAGCTATTTTTATACCCAGCATGGTTCAAGATATTTCTTCTTCTTTTCCTCATGGAGTAGAAGAAGAAGAAAAGTAGAACCAATGAAATGAGAAGAAACAAAATGAACAAACAGGAAAGTAGGTGGTAGTAGCAAGTCAAATTGCCAAATTGCTATCTTCCTCTGCCAAGTGCGACTATTTGTTGAGCGGGCTTTCCTGCCATAACAACTCAATAAGGCGAACAGTGGCTGACTAGTATTTATTCCAGTAAACAAGCAGTTCGCTAAATTTACAACAGCTACTAACCATCAATGGTAGGAGAGGTGAACTAACACATGAACTTAAGCCACTCAGTTGCTGTGAGTAGGTAGAGTAGCAAGCTATTAAGCAAGCGACCTATCAAGAAAGAAACCAAGGAGACAACTCAGCTCAGCAAAAATAGCGAGTTATTAGACTGAATAATTCAATACAGAAGACAGACCTTATTTCACTAAGGTTTCAGTTAAATTTAGCACTAAAAACATTTATCTTATAAGCAACAAAGCTTTTATTTTGCTAAGATAATAAATAGATCATTGTTATGTAAAGGACAGGTCTTTTTCATTTTCTCTACGAAGGTAATTTTTTCTAGACATAATCAGTATTGCCTAGTCAGCGGGAGACAGGAGGGGGGGAAGCGAATAAATACTATACGACTAACATTGAACAACAAGCTTGATGTAGAATGAAAGCGGTACAATGAACAAACACAAGCTGGTACATCATTTGATATTCAATATCATTACAGACGTGCTTATTCTAAAATAAATACAAGTTTTCCCATGTAGGCAAAAAATTAGGGACAAAACCGCAAAATATGTTGTCTATGTTTCTGTGATAATAAGGTCAGTTGTCGATGGTATTTGTAGCATAAAAAGAGAACGCGATTATCTGCCCTTGATTTATTAGATTTTTTAAAAACTAAAACAGAAAGAAAAAGCAATATTTCCTGCAGTTAAAAACAAACTTAGAAATTCAAAGAGATTTTCATAATGATAAGGGCTTTAATATGACCAATCGTCCAATGTTCGTATTGCCCATCTGACCTCTTTAATAATGGTCAGATTGTTATTTGTGTGTGTGTGTGTGCGTGAAGACAACACGCTGTTTAAAGTACGAGACTTAAAAGTAAAAGAAGAGGAGAATGCACTTCGATTCAGTGCTTCGCTTAAATTATTTTTTATTCAAGTAAATAAAAATGAACATCATTTTTACTTCCAACAGAGAAGTTTTATTTATTTCATTAAAAAATAAACAAATCAAGCGCCTCTTTGAGTAGCAACATCGCTTTCTGTGGCAACTGCAACAGTGTAGTAATAAAATTGCATATAAAAAAAATGGCCGCTCATAAAAGTTTGTTAAAATCGTTCAAGCATCAAATATAGTTAAATAATAAAGATTTTCAGTTACGTCATACAGTTGATATTTGTGTAAACAACCATGTCGTGAAGTTTTAAAAAAGAACTGGTTGTTGGTGTTCGTATGAGGAAATCAGATTTTACTCTGAATGGGAATGCGGCGCTGGTTTTGTTTTTTTTCTCTCTCGGTCGGCGTGTGGTATCTTTGCAGTGTAAACAAAGTTGAAATGTTGTTTCACTTTACAAAACACTGAAAACATTTCAGCAAATAAAAACGACAAAATGTAGTACATATATAAATCTGCCCTCAAACTGATCCAAATAAATATCAAACAGTATTGTCAAAACAGGTGGTTTCACTTTTATAAACCACAAATGTTTATTTTTTGGACAGATAACATCTCTTAAATACTTTGCAAAGAAACAGGAAAACAAGATTTTGGTAAACGTGAGTTTTAGAGGGAGAAAAAAAAACTTCAACAAAAAAAATGTTTTAATTTGCATGGGAATTTTAAAAATAAAAGTACATTTTTTAAACTTAACAGTTTAGGAGTTAAATAGATGTGATTTTTTTTAAATATGGTAATAACAATCCATTCATTATTCATAAGATTTATTTTATTTTCCCACGGAATAGTAATTAGTGTAGGTATTCATAAAAACGTGTAGATTTAAATCTAACAACTTTGTTTTCGCTTTGAAGATCAGCGTCTAGATTATTAATTCAATAAAAAGAAATTGACAAATAATCTTAAAAAGAAAAACTTTTTGGAGTAAATTACTTTCATTCTTCTATAACCAGCAAGTTAAAGTGGTAGATAAATTCCATGGTGGTAAAATCTGAAAATCTTTTTCCTGAACATTTCAACTAGACAATATTTTCGAAAAGAAACGTGTTAATCCTTTTATTGGTCTTCAAAGACAGTTAATCAAAATATACAAAGGTAAAAACATTAAAATTCAATCTTTCTTAAACATGAGGCACCGAAGTTTCAAACCATAACTTATACTGAAATTACTGCTGTGTTAAAAAAAAAATTTAAAATAATAATGATTACTACAGGCATGAGACACCAAGTTTCAAACATAAACATTAAAAGTAGAATCAAAGATATTTTTAAGCCAAACTTTAAACACTATCTTAAGTCAACTATTATTTGAGCGCCAACATTGCCTACACTTTAAAAAAATTTAAAGGTAAAAAAGAAAGAAAAAAAAAGGATCAAATAGTGAATTTAGTGTCAGCACTAAAGTGATACTACTATCCTTTTTATTATATCACTATGTGATGACAGTGACACTAAAAACTAGTTACTGATATGAACAAGTTGGTTCAAGCAATTATTTAATAAAATTGTTTTTTTAATACTATATTTGTCTTACTTATTTCGAGGGTGATCATTGCAATAGTTAAGTAACGGGAACTTCCTAGTATTTGCGAAGATAACCACTACTGCTGCTGCTTTTAAAATAATAATAGAAACTACTATAACACTTTACATGAGGAGAGACCTTTTTCTCTTTTTCTCAATGAGTGTCGATCGCGTGCAAAGCCTGGGATAGAGGGTAAACAATTTGGCAAAGTCCAGCGCAATTCCGACCGTACTTGTCCACCGAAAATGGGATGAAATGAAAAAAAAAATCCGACTCTACTGAATAAAAGAAGAAAAAAAATCATCACAAACCTTCAAATCTTGTGCGTCCGCCATTTTAGATCCAAGTGAATTTTTTTCCTTTCCAATACCGGAAGTTGCCTCGTTCTGAATTTGCAGCAAGGGCAACATGGCGGCCTGTAGAGGTGAGTCTCTGTGTTGGAACTCTTAGTTATTTATGCCGATTTCATTTTCTCGTCATTCATTTAATTATTTCTCAAATATCTTTAATGAAAAGAAGACTTTCTATCACTATTTTTCAAACCCCTGTCTTGTAGCACTTCTGCAACGTTTACTTCAATACGAACCCATGTAATTTCTCTTTAATGCAAGAAGCAAGTCTTTCGCCTTTTTACTCTTGTTTACTTAATTTCAAGGTTTATGATTCCTTACTAAGTCTTTTTGAATGAAAAATACAATGATTTATTTTAATAATTTGTTTTTTTTTCCAATTGATACAGTTGTCTTTGACTACGATTTCTTCAGATAATTTGTCGCTGGTTTCAGCTGTAAACCCTTGAAAAGATAACATTCATTCAACGTAAATGTTTTGAAAAAATATGTAAACTTGAAGATTTAAAGTTACGGATTGGGATGGATAATCATTTTTAATATAGGTTTGAATTCAGCATCTTTTTAGTTTTATTATACGGTCACAAGGTGATCGACTTCGTTATTTGTTTTTATCTCAAAACAGATTTTCTTGCCTCTCTATTGACACCACGCAAACGATTTGACATTGTGGACGGTGTTAATGTTGTCCTTTTTACCTTAGACACCTCGCAAGTTATAAACACCCTTTTTAGCACAATGTTTTGATAAGTATGCTTTTCTTCATCTATTGCTTGGATCTAGTTTTATATCTAAAATAAATTGTTTAAATAAATAGATATATTTCTCTGATTTAATTATATGGTCGAGGTTAAGGGAATGTGTACTCTGACAAGATCCCCATAGTCGTCTCGAATTTACGTAACATTTTTATTATGATATGAAAAGTTTATATTTATTGAAGCTAAGGTGCACTAATGCTCACCCTGACTCACACATGATGAAAAAAGAAATAAGGGATACCAATTTTCTTGAATGTTTTATTTTCAAAATTGGCGAAAAGTTTTCATCCTTTTTGATTCTCTGTTCTGCCCTGTGCAGCAGACTCTACACATTAGTCCTTGGCTTGAAATATTCATATTGACTCGTAACATTTTCTTTCTTTCAAATGGTTTAAATTTAATAAATGCAATGCCCCAAAAAATGAAAATCGACTTCAAATAAAGAGAACGACGACTTTAAATCGGCATCACTGATAGTATAACTAGAAAGCACTCCGAGAGCGCATACCTGTGCCAACGCCATTGTCAGGGTAAGTAATTGTACGTGGATCCGCCCCAAAACTTAATCAATTCTTCTGTAGCCTATTGTCCATCCTTCCACAAAATGTCATTGAAAAGCACTGAGAACCTTTGGAGATAGCTGTCGAAAAGTTCTCAGTACGACAACGAAACTTTGTGGAAAGGTGGACAATAGTCTGCGAGAGAAACAATTACATTTTGGGGCGGATCCATGCACAATTACTACCCCTAAGTCGTATTTATATATCCACAGCACATATTATCACTAAAAAGTTCATGGTTGTCCACAAGATATCTCAAAGTTCTGAATGAAATTTTGTGAGTGGACAATAGGCTATGGAAGAACTGATTAAATTTTGGTGCGGATCCATGCCCAATTACCTCCCCTCTGTCATGAGTGTATACATGCATTTATGGGGGGAAATATCTCTTAATCCAAGAAGAATTCCTGGATCCGGCCCCAAATTTTACCACCTCTTTCTTACCCCATTGCCCACCCTTCTACAAAATTTCATTGAAATCCATTCACAGATATTGTGTGGACAGACACGACCATATACATATACCTCTTTTCAACTTCGTTGACAGAGGTGAATTAATTATCATACCTATTTCTACCTCTGTCTCATAATAATTGTTGTTACATTTATAGTGTATGAAATATATATGCAAATGTAACAACTATAGGACAGAGGTAGTATTTATTTTTTTTTAATTAGTTCCTCAAAACTACTTTGAGGAAAATTGAAATATTTTTGTGCGGCTTATTGTTAAATTCTTTTTAATTGTCATCCCTCTCCCACTCACCTTCTTGAAAACAGATTGCACTGAATGTAAAAATATATTCTGACCTCATGAGTCTGCTTATTGGGTTAGATAGTTGTGTATTTCTCACTGGTACCAACAGTTGGTGTTCAAGCCCAGGTAGGACAAGGATCTCAAATGCTGATTTCCAACCAAGTAGGCCCTCTCTACTTGGAAGATTGGTGCAATACAATCGTTGTCCCCCGTTTCTCCTTGTGCTGTGCTATACTAAACTTAATAAATATTGTTTTCTATAGTTTCGAGAATGGTCATTAACATTCAAATAATTCTTCAGACAATTGGACTCCTTCTTGTTGTTTGTGTTGTTAACATAATGTTTCGGCCAATCCAGCCTTCTTCAGGTCTAATACACGGATATTACACTCGGCCGAAACGTTGTGTTAACATCAAAAACAACAACAATTTTTTTTTTAAATTAATAAACTAAATTAAATGAGAAGCTATGCAAATTTAAATTATTTATTTATTAGTTTATTGCAAAGAATTCCAGTATTTTGGGACAAAATATTTTACATAAATTCATAGCATCATTATTCAGTCATCAAAGTATTTCCCTGGCTTTCTATGACCTTGCACTACCTCCTCAGGTAGATTGTGTATTCAATGCATTCTTCCATATTATGAACTTGTTGAAACTGCTGACTAGATGAGAAGTGTTGCATGGAGTGAAACAAGTGATAGTCCAAAGATGACAGGTCTAGAGAATATGCTTCATGTAGAAGAACTTCCCATTCCAGCTCTATGATCATTTGCCGCAATATGAGGATCGGCATTATCATGCAGTAAAATCACTGGTTGACTTCATTGCCCAGATAAAGGTCTTTTCTCTTTCAATGCATCATTCAAACGAGCAAATCGCTCACTTACCATCTTCTGAGATCTGAAAGCTTAAAGGTAGAAATACTGTATATAGTAACTCAATGAAAGCTAACTTAAAAATGTGATTATTCCAGTCTTTATTAAAACACAGCAGATAATTCCTTTTGTGAAATATTCCTGTACTCTTAGAATAACTAAATAACTATAGAAAAAGAACATTAGTATTTAATACAATGAAAAATGTTTTCTAACATGAGGTTAAGTTTTTTTTAATGAGTTTGTCTGTCCATATCTTAACTAAAGATATTTTCTTCCACAGCCTTGACTGATGACTCATTGGTACCAGTTTTAGTTGTCCTCTCTGTAAAAAAGAATTGTCAACTTGTTAGTTTGTCTAGAATTCTTCTTGTTAAAAGTTTCCCATTTTGTACTATAGTCCCTGTGGTTGACCGACTATTGAGCCTGGGTATAATTGACAGCTTTATTATTAATCACCACTACCCACAACACTGGTTTATTGCTGGGTTTAGATTATTCATGTGTTTGCACATTTATATGTATCTATGTAACCAGACTTTGCCCAGCCCTAACCGTTTATAGTAGAAACTTGAAATTTTGCACACACACTCCCCTCAATGGATAGGGGAAATTTTTTAACCCCCCCCCCCATGGGTCTTTAGAGGGGGTTCAATATGCAGTGTAAGTTTATGCCTGCTTGTTTTTTTTGAAAATTCAACAAAAGGCAAGAGAAGTAACTTATTCATTGATCACCCCTTTTTCCAACTTTTTAATTGATCTCCCCCAGCACAGCATATATGAGTGGCAGTGATTGATAATTTCCCTTGGATTGCTAGTAGTACCTTCTGTCATTTGTGTTTTCAATCATACTATGTTAATGTCGAAAATAAGAAAAGTAAAAAATAGTGTTTTATTTATATATACGATATGTATAATTTATTTACTTTTAATATTTGTTTGAATTAAGACACTTTCATTTTGAAAATTGAACCCCCACTAAAACCTTAAACCACAAAGCCCAGATACATAGATAGATACATATAAATGTGTGAACACATGAATAACTTAAACCGTTGGTAGCAGTGATTAATAAACCTTTGATAGCGGTGATTAATAAAATACTATTTTTTATTTTCTACATTATCATTCTGTGATTGAAAACACAAATGACAGAAGGTATAATATAGATCCGTTAATTGTACCCACACGTCTTGTGCTCAATTTTCCTGCTCAGTTGTTGCCAATCAATAGTCGTCTTACAAGTCCCAGTTAGGGTAGAATATATAAGAGGCAATAAAAGATGAATTTGCTGTATATATTCTTTACCTGCAATGCATCACACATATTCATTGTATATCATGCTAGACGGTCTCTGTGCAAAATATTAGTTATAACAGTGTTTCCCAAACTTTTTGGGCCACAACCCACAGAATTTTTTTGCCTGGCAACCATCACGTGAGAACATAATTTCAGTGTTTCTTCATTTAGTTTTATCCAATAAATTTCACTGAATTTTACTTTAATTTGATAATCAAGTACAAGTATCTACATTTTTTTATTTTCTTGTTTTTTTTTTTTCTTCCCTTCGAACCATCCTGCAACACTCAGGATCATCTTTGCGACCCGTCCCGCATTTGGGTCGCAACCATGGGTTTGGGAACCTTTTTAGTTATACCTTTCTTTAATAACTCTTACTTTGTCTATGAAAATGTGGATTAAATATATTTTCATAGACCAGAAAATTCTTTTTGCTGTAACTTTGCCAACACGAAAAGAAACATTTGGTACTTATTCACTTCAACCAGAAAACCATTTTCTTTTCTATTTGTATATTGTTTTTTGTTTCCTATTTACTTGCAGTTCTTAATTTGAATGGGAAATTTAAGTTGTTATCTTTGGCAACTAAAAGAACACCCTTGCTTTACCAAAGTCAACAATTATGGACACAAAACACAAACAAAAAAGAAAAGCAAGAACAGTTGAGGTAAGTAGCAAACCTTACAGAAAATTCCTAATGTCTAATTATTCCATGTAAAAGATGTTTTATTGATAGCTACAATTTTAAGTGAATCGGTGATTTTTAGGAAGTTTTTGCTAAAATTGAATGTTAACATTGGTGAAGTCCATGTCCTTTTTATGAGAATTTTATTATTAAATGAACTGAGAAGTCTAAAGTTATGAGGAACATTTAATGAGATGAAATATCTGAATGAAAATGAAATCTCTAGAAGAAGAAAATACTGCATGCAAACATAACATTGTCAACAGCATATGACTGGCTGCACATAAGTGACCAACGAACCATTTTTAAGAAGTTGATATTTTCATTATTTTTAAAGCTACAATGCTCAGTTTTTTTAAATTTTGAAGCTTAAACACTGCATTATGATTCATAGTGTTCAAGCTTCAAAATAAAGGGGGAAAACTGAGCATTGTAGTTGTAAAAATAACAGAAATATCAACTTTTTAAAAATGGTTCATTGGTCACTTATCATGCATGGCCACTCGTATATGTTTTTCTAGATTATTGGATCCATTTGATTACCAAAAACCTTTTTCATTTTTTTCGTCTTGCTTCTATGGTTTAGTTGAGTGGTCGACTGATATGGGTTTTGGCCAATAGCAAATCTATAAAGCCAGTATTTATTTTTTTGTATCTGATAATATACAATTTGATAATAATAACAAATGAGACACAAAATTGCTGGACTTAAATGAACATTTTATTAAGTTATTGTCTGTCTGCATTGTCACTGGACGTAGATCTGCACTCTGTCTCTGCAGTGCACTCATTTTGATCAAAAAAATGTATCAATTAAATAATGTCCACAGGTAATCAAAAAACTAGCAGCATCTCCTTGTTTCTCAGAGAACAAAAATGTGTAAACTTACATTATACATAAATAAAATAACCAATGTTAGTTTAGTGCAGACAGTAGCACCCAGCCGCAGTCCTTTTCTTTGTTTTTGGTCTCAATGAACATTTATTTAACACTAAAATAATGTATTATTCACTTGAATACAGAAAAATATTTGAAAATAAAAAATGTGCATTGTCTCTGTTTGGGAAATGAAAAAGTGTATACATTAGTTATAAACACTGTATAGTCTACTTCAATGTTTACCATTTATTTTATTCCCCAACCGTATTTTTCTTGTTTTTCTCTGCTGTGCTTCCTCTGTACAACCGGTGCAGAGGAAGCACAGCAGAGAAAAACAAGAAAAATAAAGGGTAAACATTGAAGTAGACTATACAGTGTTTATAACTAATGTATACATTTCATAACTTTTTCATAGATAGGAAAGAAAGAAGACTAAGAACCAACACAACTGCCTCCTCGCTAACTCCTCACTCTGTCTTGTATGGTCGTCTCTCTGGACTTTACTACCCCACCTCCAAC
>VCCN01004895.1:1735793-1756064 GCA_006491835.1 Architeuthis dux
CCCCAATAAGGCTTAACTTTATTTATTATTGAGGATTTTAGTTACGGTAATAACATGTCAGATTCATCATCTCTGTATTAGATAGCTGTTTTTTACATGTACTAGGGCTATGCCTGTTCCAAAAGTGCATGTTTGGAAGGGGCCAGACTTTATGGTGTGTTGAGCAGCCTGCCATAATAGTCATGTAAAATAATTTTCTGTTTGTCGTACAAAACTAGGGCTAAAGTATTTCGGTTACTTCTCTTCAGTGTTGCCAATTTAGATATTTTATATCTAAATTTAGAATTATAATTTTAGATAAAAGATCTATAATCTGTAAGTTTTTATTTATCTTTATTAGATTTCTCGAGAACCGCTGACCCAAACAATTTCAAACTCAACACTGCAATGCCTTGTGTGCTGACTAATATATCTGCGAATGTCAACTTCGTACAATGCTCAGTTGTCGAGTAATCACGAAGCATACATACACACAGAGATTCCTTCAATTGTCATTGGATGTGAGTGGCATGGGATAATCCTTGCGTTTTAGGTGTAAATAATTAACCAAAACTTATTTTTATAAAAAAATTGTCCCAACAACAAACATAAAACAAGAAGTACTATATAAAACTAGGAACTATTGTGCAAGTTGTGGTACTTGCCTAGCAGGATAGAATTAGTAGGTGACCGTATGGTAGTTTCACTTTTTTCCTTCAGTTTGTACTAAGGCCTTATTTTTGCCTCTGCCATGTATTAGTGTTATGATATGCTGCCACGAAAAGGTCATTTCGAGGTCAACACCTGTGCGGAAATGGAAGTAATTCGGTCACCTTAGCATATGCGTAGGTGTCCAAAAAGACAGGATGTGGGGACCGGAAATGACACCTGCGTTGACGTTCGAGAAACCTATAAAGCAGACCTGAACGGAGAGCAGTCCCAGACAGAAAACTCGAGTAGAGGACAGAGACCCAGCCAGGAGGCAGTCTGCCTAGGGCTGGGATGGCATAAGACCAAGTTCCCCTGTGGGGACTGATCTCTCGGCACCCATCATCTCTCTCCCACTCTTCACTCCGGCCGACAAAGATGTATGCTATGAAATAAAAATATGTCTCATATTTTTACAACCAGTTTTTCAAGTCCTTCCTTTCTATCCAAGTCCAGGACATTCACCCCACTATACAACATTAGCAGCTTTATGTGTGTTATATTAGTAGACCTCTAGTCTTTGTGAGTTTTATTTTTAATATTTGAAAAGTCAACTTCTATGCAAGAATATAGAGTATAAATGTTTTACATCCCTTCTATGAAATGACGACCCATTCTGAGTAGCAGTCAGTCAGTTATACCAGTTTGTCAGCATCTCACTGCAACAACATTTAACCTCTATTGACAGATTAAAAACCCCAGTAGAAAAAAAAATGGATTCTTCATGGTGTTTTAACCAAAGAGTTGGAAATACTTTTTTCATAGTTTATTTGAGCAATTAAATATTGAGATTTTGAGTTTCTATCAAGCACAAAGCGCGTGGTAACAAAACTCCAGTTAGAATCCCTTTCTGGTTTGCTCATTCTTTTGTCTCGTTCGTCCTAGTGGGTGGCAAATTCCTGTGTGTGTGTCTATGTGTACGCAGACCCTCAGGGCGTAAATCTTGACTGATCCTTGCCAAATTCAAATAGGATGCATATTTTTTAATATATCTCGCATTTTGTCTAGGATTTTACAAAAAAAAGCTTCTATTGCAAAAAACAGATAAGATGATTAGGATGCATGACTTTCAACTCCCCTTCTATATTTTTTTAGCTTCTGTCTTTGTTCTAACAAAATTATCTGTAAATTCTTTGTTTTAAATTTTAAAAGTCTGATTTTCTATTTTAGTGTTCTTTATGGCCCCTGACTTTTGGCTTAGCATGTTGTGCTGTAGAAATGATGCACATTGCTGCACCCAGATACGACATGGATCGTTTTGGTGTGGTATTTCGTGCCAGTCCCCGTCAAGCAGATGTCATTATTGTTGCAGGAACTCTTACTAACAAAATGGCACCAGCTCTTCGAAAGGTATGGAAAAACAAACTTCTAACAAATCTTTCATTGATTTATTCAAACAGAATTAAGACTTGATGATTACACTGTGCACGATTTTTGTTCCTGGGTAGTGAGTGTTATTTTCTGATTGCCTATGCGTAAAAAGTATAGAAAATGTCATTTATTCCCTTCAAACTTTGCTTTTGTGGCCAGGACAGTGATATTCATATGTAATTGTTTTTCTTACTTTGTGATTAAAAATGTGCAAATTTTCTCGTTGTCCCATTGAAAATAAGTAGATTTCAAAAGCAAAGTTTGAAGGGAATAATTGACATTTTCTGTACTTTTTAGACATAATCGATCAGAAAATAACACTTATTACCCAGGATAAAAAAAAAAGTTTTAAAAAACATTGCACACTGTTATTCATGTAGTTATGCAATGATAACATCAAATTCATTAAAATTGCGAATAAAAAGCTGAAATGAAATGGGATTTTTTTATAACTTCCTAAAACTCAATTTATAAAATCAAATGTTATATAGCATAATGACTCAATGTGCTTGATTTAGCTTTTTCCAAAATAAGAATTTTTTAAAAAGTTGTCATTTATGATTTTACCACTTGTTGCAATAAATAATATGAGTTTTATATTTCAGATTTATGATCAAATGCCAGAACCTCGATGGGTGATCTCGATGGGAAGCTGTGCAAATGGAGGTGGCTATTACCATTATTCCTATGCTGTAGTACGTGGATGTGATAGAGTTATACCAGTTGACATTTATGTACCAGGTAAGATTTTGCATTCTATGCAATATTTATGCAAGTCTCATTTTTATTTACAAAACATGGTAAAAAATGGCCATGTCAAAGTTTTCAGCCACCTCACAATTTTGGTTTTATGATGAATGGTTCCTTTGCTAATTCTGCCATGCATCCTGGTTACATTCTGGTAATATGGCGGTAAGTCGATCATTATAGGGTGAAGTGAAATATACGCAGTGCACAGCATAAGATACCATGACACATATTTATCTAAACCGCTATATTGCATATACGTCTTCCTTGCCTTTCTGAAAGAAAAAGAAACAAATGTCTTTCATTATGTTTCTTTGAAGTCATTAACTCAACCCAGCAAGGTGTCGGCTCTTTTACCTTCTCCTTCTAGCCTTCCCTGTTTGGAGAAACTGAAACAAACAAGACTTATACACTACGCTCTCCTTTAGCAAGCTAACAATAACATTCATAGAAGATTTTGTTGATTCATAGAGCGGCAATGGCTGAAATTCCCATCATCCGTAGCTTCTAAGCTCTTGGGGGAACGCATCTGCAATCGGTGTAAGTCAACATTTGAGTGTATGTCAATTAGAAACCATCAACCAAATCTGTCAAAATAGGTTTCTTCAGTTTTCAAGTCAGTCTGGCTGGCTATGTATCACGCATACAGACCACACCAATGGAGCTAGAGGGCTGAAAATTTCAACATTTACTTATTATGTCTAGAAAAATATCTTTAAAAATTCTCACCTAAATAGCTTTTTAGTGGGGGGGTTCAATTTACGATGGAAGTTTATGCTAAGTTGACCCCTTAGTTTGTGTAAGTAGTAACTTATTCATTTGTCACCCCTTTTTTTAATTGATCACCCCCTACACAGCAAGCTGCCAAAATATGTTAGTAATATGATGGTCTCTATTGGGTGACTAAGCAGACCTGTTGGGGGGGCAGCAGTGATTTTTCTTGTCTGCATTTTGTTAGACTGGATATTTTAATCATTGAATATGATTTATTTGGACTCTTTTCTGCATCTTTGTTGTTTATTTTCCCCACCATTTCGGCTGTGCACCCCTCAGCCTTCTCCCGGGGTTATGGCATTCCATGGGTGTGGCCCATGAGAAGCAAGCACGTGCAAAGCTTAACGGGAGGTCCCGAGGCCAGTGCCAAGATCAGTAGGAGACAAACCCCAAAACTCAGAGATGCAAAAACCAGATGTGACGTGTATGTGAGGGCATTTTACATTCTCCCCTGGAACTAGATTTGACATTCCAGAACACAACAGTCATCCAAGTATGGTTGGAGGGTACATGGCCAAAATGTTGTGAAAAAATGATGAGGAAAATAGTCCAAATAAACCACATACATTGATTAGCTCCGATTTTGTTTTAAAAAGATATTGGAAACTCCAAATTCACACAACTGCATTCTTTCATTGAAATCTTGGAGAAACCAGGGTAATGATTGGGGGGGGGAGGTCTATTTGAAAACGCCCCCCCTCCAGACCCTCAATGGAGAGAGCCCCTCCAAAAGCTTTATAAATAGTAGTTATACTGACAAATCTCACTTCATGGTGGAGGGGCCCCATCAAGGAGTCAAGCCCCCCCCCCCTAAATCCCCAGCCACACCTCTGAAGATTATGCTGATGGCAGAGAAGATCAACCAGTGAATAATTGCTAACAAACTCAGAATATTTAAAAGCATCCAAGAGCTTCCCTCAAAGCTTCAGGGCCCATTTGACTAGTATGATCACTGAGACCCAACTGCATGATGTGGCTTGAGCCAAGACTGTCTTGAAACAATAACATCCGCTCTGCTGTAAAAAGCCTTGTTTGAGCGTGGGTCCAATTGTGAGCTTTGGTATGCTGACAACATCCATGGAAAAAAGTTTGATTTTTGGAGCTTTCCATTTTTCAGAAAGAGATTGTGTACCTGTATATAATACCTCAAAGAAAGAAGCATCTGAAGCTTGGAATATCACATAGGCATTTTGAAAAAAAATAAACAAGACTCTTACAAGTGCCATCAAGTATGAACATGTTTCCATGTAATTTAATTGGGTTTTGTATTTAACTCTTAACTTTATGGACCGCTTGAAACCGCTCCTAAACACAGTGGAACTCTTCAATGAATAGAATTTTTTTTAAATGAAACTTTTGTGAATGAATCATTGGAAATGTTTTTGGTTGACAAAGATGTGACCACCCTGAAAAGTTTCAGTACAGGACAATGCAGTATCTAGTCAAGACATCAGTTGCAGTTCACTCAAAGAAAACTGCAAAACAAGTGGGGGGTGAGAGTTCATTCAGGTGTCAGTAGATACCACAAAATGTATCTTTTGAGAATATGGACTGAGGGGGTGCAGTTAAGAAACCAGCACTAATCAAACAGATTTAGTTGGTCAAAGAGGTTAAAATATGGCTTGGACAAACTTTGAATGAGATGGTGTTCAACAATGAACCTAGGATGAAATTGCAGAGAAAAATTGTCAGGAGACAAAAACCTATGATACCAGGCAACAACAGTGACATTTCATTGAAAGAGCCTGATTTTTCTGAGGATGCATAAAATGTAATGGTTCAAGAAAGTTGATTAAAATAGATGGTAGCTTCACATTTGCCAGTTACATTCAGTTGTTGAAAGACCATCTGAAATCAAACTTTGATGAAGGTGTGATTTTCTAGTATGGAGTGGGGCTGCCAAATTTGGCCAGAAAGGGAGATAATCCGATCTTTATCTCAGATACTTACCCAACACAAGTAGAAGTTCAATACCAGCCTCTTGATGCCGGTCAGCGTCAAGAGGCTGATACTTGCCTCCAGACTCGCTACATTTCCAAATTCAATGCTATCCCAATGGCTGTGTTAGTAAGTCTCTGGGATGAAGCTCGGATTATCCCCCCTTCTGGCTAAATCTGGCAACCATGGTATGGAGTTCCATGTCATAGATCACATGCAACACAGTAGAGTCTGGCTGATGCAAGTATCACAGTGTTGAAAAATTGGCTAGCACTGGATCTAAAGAGACTTAAAGAGAAGTGTATGTCAGAAGAATCCATGCAATTTTAGCAGTTAGAATGATTGAAGGATTTGTTAACATCCTTTCCTAATACATTGGAGCAGTTGATCCCAAATTAAATTTTCATAGAGACAGACTTTTCTCTGTTTCAAATCACTGAGGTGACTGTAAATTGCCTTTTTAGCATCACACTACATCTCTCCACCTTTATCAGAAAACAGACTACAAAACCAGATAAGTGTTAGACATCTACTCACAAAGGGCTTGTGATTCTACTGTAAAAGACACAGTTCAAAACATTTGCTGTTAATCTATAGGAATTATAATGCAAATTGACCAAAGTCTTGTACTATCCCAATGCTATTGTGAAAGAAAAACCTCATTAATCTTAATAGCTTATCAGTTTACCACTTTTTTCCCCTCCTTTTATAAACAAAATCATACTTTAATGAAAGCTTTTGTAAAAGTTGAAAAATGTTTGCTTCCTTTCTTATAAATTTGTAAGTCTTAGATGAATCATATTAGAATTAATAAACTATACATTTTTTATCCTCGAATTTGATAAAAGATTTTGAATAATAAAGTTTTATATTATCAAGTGTAAGTACAATTTTTTTTTTTTTTTTTTTTTTTTTTTTTTCTTTCTTCAGTGTTTTCATTTTTTATACTCTTTATACTTACAATAAATATACACCAATACAATTATCAATATATTTGCATATTATTTTGATGGCAAATTTTCAAAAGCCATCAGATTGGGGTGGGGGTTGAATTAAAAAAAATTAAGCTGTTACTGTTTTTGCAAAAGAAAATAGTATTTTTTACTCATAATATATAAAACTCACAATTTATAAAACCTACATTTTATGATCAAGCCAAATTAATTGTGCGAGAATATTTGAAATTGTTTAATTTATATTATAATGTATATAGATATTAAAAATATCTGAGAATTTATTTTTTTAAAGTTTTGCTTATTTAACCATGATGAATGACTTTATAATTAATTTCTAAGTATATAAAGTCGTATTAATGGATAAAAGTCCAGACTATTTGGTTGAAAAAAATTCTTCCATTGGCTAATTTGAAGAAGTTATCTCCCATGCTTACATAGTACTTAAATATTACCAACAAAATGGATGAAAAAAGACCTGTGACTGATAACAATAGAAAAATGTCTTACTAGTTGGTAAAAAAATAGTAAAAAAATACTTGTTTTATACTATTTGCTCAGGTGCCTCGTCATGTTGCCAATTTAGATATTTTTTTCAATTTTTCAAAAGTGGAAATTCACTCCCAAAAACTTTTTTAAAAACATGTCCATCTGGACTCCTAAATTCGAAAATTTTTAAAAAGTCATTGAAATAGTCAACATTGTACTCACAAAAACGAAAAATATCTATATTGGCAACAGATACCATCATGATCTTGCTGATCGTTACTATTGAGTAGTGAGTTAGGATGCCCCATATTTGTGGCCTTGTGCCAAAACTAAGCTATGCTTAGTAAATAGCTTTTATACTATCTGCTGACATCCATTGTTAAATACAAACCTTCCAAGTCCCATGCATTCTAATACATTCTCATGCTCACACGCATGAAAGGAAAATTATGATGCGTTTTATAAAAATTGTTAGATTTATTAAATTGGTTTAGATTTCTGATAAAAATCTTAGATGAGAGATAGGGCTTTGCATCCTTTTGCTAAGATCAAAGTGTAGTAACTGTGCTTCGGAAACCGCCATGGCCTCGAAGAACCATGATCTTTCAGGGGGTCCTTGTGACATGCTCAGGTATCGTCCTGGGAGAAGTTACACAGAATATCTTGTCCAGCTGGTCGGGAGGCAATCACCATTAGCATGCTTGGGATCCCCCCATCCCGGTCCTCGTGGCATTTGTCTCAGTGACAAGGATTTGGGATTCTCCCCCCTCAAGTCTCTAGTCACAGGGACATGGGACCCCCCCCTCCCCCTACTGAATTCGGCACTAAATGACCCACCAAGGGTTGATGTGCCGTTAAACAAAACAAAACAATCCAATCAAATCATTAGATAAGAGAGGTAAACTTTTAGCCCACATTCAGTGAGATTATCTTAATCTTTTAAGAATTGTTGGTTGTATATCTGTTGTATGTATTCAGTATATTTTTATAGAACTTTAGAACATACATTATTTTTAAAGATCACATACAAAACTTTTGAAACCTGTTTTAAATAGACTTCTAGACAACACTTAATTTCAGTAGCTGATATGCCCTGAAACTCAATTTTAGCCAATCTTGCATACATAATTTTCAAAATCTTTTGGGGGGAGCATGCCTCTAGACCAGTGATTCCCAACCTTTTCGAGTCATTCCCCACTTTTGCCAATAAGATTACTAGTATTCCCCTCTTCCATTTATTAAGTTGCAACAAAGAATAATTTCAAATAACTTAATTTTGCGTATATACTAAGCTTTATACTAAGAATTAGTTTAATTTTATAATTGTATAGCTGCTGCTGTGTATTTGTTACTCAAAGAAAGCACATTATTTGAAATTCCAAGGATTCTGCTATTGTAACACATCAATTTGATCTCTGTTCTTGTTTTTTTGCTACTAGTTCTTCAATGTGTGTGTCTATTAATGAGAGAGCACATCTTAAATCATTCTCAACTTGGAGCTTATTTCGAGCCTTCGACTTGATAGATAGAAGTGCAGAAAACCATGTCTCTTGACTGTAGCCCCCGGTTAGGAACCACTGCTCTAGACTTTCTTCCTTGCAATGGGGGGGGGGGTCACACGATTCTCACTCATTCTTAGCATTGAAACTCGACTGGTCTGTAAATACTTATAGTACAGCTTACTCTAAAATCAACAAAAACCAGCATCAAAACAATATATAAATATAATAACTCTGCTGTATAATTTCAATCAGTATTTTTTTTCCATGGCTCCATTTTCTCCCTTTAGTCAACACTTTGACCCACATTTTTTTTTTGGTTTATAACTTTTATCCTGATATTTTTTTCTCATTAGGCCTCCTGTTATGAGATTTTCTTTTCTCTCTCTCATTACCTAAATGCTATGTTGTGTGCTAAATTAGACTGTCATCTCCTGGATGACGTCTTGTTTACCACATCATCATTCTACGTTGTCTTCTTTCTATATAATATGAGGAAAGCCGCCATGTTTGACCCACTTGCTTGCAAATAATCAGGGGAGATAACCATGCATATCAATTAGGTTAATTTATGCAAATGGTAAACCACATTGTTTTATTTATCATCATTATTTCTCTTTATCAGTATCTAATTATAGTTATTGGTCAGCTTGGTTAACCGGTTTACCAATTAAAAAATAGATGATTTTGTATTTAAAAATTTTTTTTACGGCATTCAAGGTCATTTCAATTTCCTATAACACAACAGATTATATCAACTTGTGTCTTTTTTCCAACGACCAAGGTTCTTTAATTGGGAGATAATTTTATTGCCGATTAGTGGATTTATTCTAGGATCCCCACCCACCACTTGTTATTGATCAATTCAGAGTCTAAATTCAACACTTGGTGATATTTTTTTATTTTTATTTTTTTTTACATCCAATGTAATTTAAATTGTAATTCAAAGCTACAGTTATTACAAAATTTTGTATAAAACTTTTTTAGAAAAAAACCCTACTGAAATTATTTCAGTGGAAGAGTCCATTGTTTCAAATGGTTTGTATGAGATATTTTTATCAGCAAAATTGTTATCTTTAAGTTGAAAAGTCCAATGTTACGGACAGAGAAACAGAAAAAAAATGACACTGCTCGTTACGTCCTTTTGATTTATTCTAGCCCCCCCCCCTCTACTCAATGTTTTACTTACGCTTTAACAATTATTATTAATATTTTATGAGCTTAATACTAATCTGTGCAAATATGATTTTGGTAAAGATCAGTCATATCAATAATATTAACATTAAACTGTAATAGAATAACCTAAATATTTTAATTCTTATCACAATAATAATAATTGTCATAGAAGTATAAACTTCAACATGAATTCTATACACTAACAGTAACTCTCATCCCTGCATTTGTTTAATGATGAAGCACTTTTTACATTGAGACTTTTTTATTATCTTGTAAAATGTATATTCACCTCTACATTCCAGAGAGAAACTAGAGCTTGCATTCCCTGAAGGAACTGCAAGTGTAATATGCGCCACAGCGTAGCAACTCCCCACCCCCACCACCGTTAATAAAAGCACAAACAATTAGTATTAAAAAAAATTTACAACCTTCCCAAGGGAAGTAACCAAATGCTTCAAAACTGTACAAATGGTGGGAAGTTAGGGTCCAGTTTAGCATTATAGTTACATTTTCTTTCCAAAACTGTATGTAAGCACAATACGCAGTATTGAGATGCACCAATTAATGTTGGAATGGTGTTGATATCTTGAAAGTGGTAGGAGAAGTGGCACCAAAAATGAGCTGAATAAGAATAAATAGGTAATAAAAAATATATAGAAAAACAATAGCGTACTTGCATGTGCACAATCACACTAAATATTTGTGTAGAATAACATTTTCTGATTTCTGGCCTGCAAGTGGGGAAATGCATTTTCTCAGTGGAAAACCTAAAAGAAATGCAAACATTCTTTGTCCAGACAACACACTTTCAACTAGTCTGATGTTTACCAACAAGAGGGCATGGCTATGGGACTGCCACTGTTGTTAGTGATGGCAAACATCTATATTGGGATACTTTTAAGAAATGTTCAACTAACTAGCTGGAATACAACAATGGCACCTTCCTACTTAGGCCATACCAGGAAGATGCATGACTGCTACTAGATCATATGAATTCCATTAGACCATCCATATAGTTCATCATGGAGAAGGAAGAAAATGACATATTTGCTTTCCCGGATGTTTTGGTAACTTGCACATCTGTACTCCATAAATCCACTTTCACTGTATGGTATTTAAAATTTGAATTCCATCCTTTTATATAATATAAAGAAAACTATCATCTGATGGCTGTAATACATTGTGAAACTTGTAAATGTTGATCCAGGCACTTATCAGCATGAGTTTATCCATGTACAACAAGACACACTTCATTGAAATGGCTCTCAGATGAATGGATTATAAGAATAAGAACCTTGTAGCAATAGTCACCTTTAAATGCAGTGTATTGGAACAGTATTCAAGAGCAGAACCCCCTTCCCATAGTCTCAACACAAAAGTTAGGCCTCCATCCAAGAAAAATATAACAAAGAATTGTGTGTACAACATTCAATTGTAATCTCTCTGCAATTGTAGCAGAGAATATAAGAAGAGCCATTTAAATTTAAATTTTTTAATGCTGAATTGTATTTTTCACAAGTTTCTGTTCTCATAAAAAATGTTTTTAATATTTGCTCTCTTTAAAGCCTTAGAAAATCTATTATATTATTTTACAATGGTTGATTTTTGGTTGAACCACTCCTTTTATATAATTTTTTTTTAATTATATACCTTCCCAGTGCCTTAAACAGTTCCAGTAGGACCCAAATAGGCTGTGTATATATATGTGCAAAATTCACATATGGTTTCCCCTTTCGCAAAAAAAATATTGTAGGGGCTGCATTCGCTCTCACCCTGATAATAATGATCTGATTTCATTTCACGTTCTAACATTCAAGATGTTGAAAATGGCCTAAACAGCCATAACATGTACATCAGAAGGCATACACCAATACACAAGGTGGAACTACGTTCATAAAAACCTTAATTTTAAAAGTTTTTTTTTTTTTTTAAATTTTGAAGTTTTAGAATTATAATATTTATACGTTATAAATATTATAATTCTAAATAATTTTGAAATTGAAAATGATTTTCAATATTTTTTATTTTCATAGTTTATTGATTTCCATCTATTTCTATATAATAATAAAAGTCTGATTTTCCCAACCAAATTGGGCATGCATACTCAATGGACCTAGGTTTTAAAGTAAAATATGTATAACCTCACAAAGCCAACTAGTATTCATTGTTTTTAAAAAAGCTTTATTTAAAACAGCTTTATTTAAAACAGCTTTATTTAAAACTTTTAAGCAATATGGTATGACATTTCAACTCTGACTTTTATTTGTTTGTGTGTATATTTATTTCTTCATTTTGTTTTCAGGTTGTCCCCCAACAGCCGAGGCTCTCCTTTATGGCATTCTTCAACTCCAAAAGAAAATCAAGCGTATGAATACTCTACAAATGTGGTACAGAAAATAATGTTTTTCTCACTTAGTGTCATTAGCTGCAGCAAGTTGCCCTAATCAAGAGTCTTTTCTTACTATAATTGCAATAAAGATAAAAACTGCTCTCACCATTTGATGAGTGATGGAGCGTCTTGCATTTAAGCCTCTTGAAAAAATAAGCTGGGTTTTTATTCATTTGGCGGATAGTTATGTACATATAATAAACTATTAAGAAAAGTCAAACCCTTCTTATTTTTATTGTGCATGACTGATTGTTCTAATGTTGAATAAAAAAAGATTATTATTATTATTATTATATTAATATTCTGTTTGGTTGTATGTGCAACCGTTATGCTTTCTGATTATTATTCATTTCTTCTCTGGTGTCTTCTCATGCTCCTGAGTTAATATAGATACATTCTATAGGCAATAATTACTTCAACAAAATAATATACATTAATTGCAGAAATATATATATACATACACACACGCAAGGGTAATGATGATATCTTAGTTGTGAACACCCATGGAATTTCCAAAAGTTCATTAAATAGGATTAACGCTTCTAAACTGAAGAATGAAGAAGAAAACTGTTTGAACAAAACCATTAAAAAATACATAAGAATCCTAGTTTCTACTAAAGGCTCATGTCCAGTGATTTCCAAAGTGGGTGCTACCCCCCCCCCCTGGAGGCACTGGAAGACTCAAGGGGGACATCGGAAGGCAAGGTAGATGGAGGGGGTGTTGGAAAACAAGGGATGGTGAGTGGAGGCACGTGACAAAGAATACAAAATTTTATTTTCAATCTATCATTTGTGATTAACTTTAGGGGGGCTCTGATGAAATATATGCTCTAAAAGGAGGCCGTAGTCGGAAAAAGGTGGGGAAACACTGCTCATGTCTATTTTCAAAAGTAGTCATAGTGACTTCTTCACTTTCACCCTCTTTAGTAATAAAAATAAAAGTTACAATAATTAGATAAATTGACACATTCTGTAAAAAATATTGCTTCAAAAAAATGTATTCAGTAGTCAATTTTGCAACATCCGTTAGTTCTTTGTTAGCACATCAGGGAGATAAAAGTGCATTTGCACTGAAGTTCAATGAAAATTGACCAGTATTAGACTAAATTGTAAAATTTGCCATAGCTGTTCAGTTATTTTTTGATGGAGCTCTTTTGCTATTATTTTATTATTTTATTAGTTTTTCTCCATCTTGTTATTTTTATTACTACACTGGATCGGTACACTTAGAGTGTTGTGATAAAAAAAACCCAATAAGCTGGAGAAAAATCAGTAACAGCTGGTCACTATCACATTATTTCCAATGTATGTACAATATTATATCTGATATTCTTAGGATTTATCACTGACTTGTGACATTATTGCTTAATTTTGTAAAGTGGGAACCAATTTTATTAAACAACATTGAAACACTTTACATCTATGTAAGAAATTAAAACTGAGTGCGGGCTGTGACTCCTTATATCTACACTTATTCTTGGTCAAATTGCAGTATTTCTTTTATTATTAAAGGAGAAAAGATCTTCAAATTTAAAAATATTTTAGCTATTACATTTTTGGTGTCTTAAACTCCAAAGTAGTAATGTGGAAGCAGGCTGGTGATCAAACAGTAAAACATATCCCTCACAATAACAATGTATATTCATATTTTAATGGAGTATAGAGTTGGTGTGCCGCTTAAGTCATACAATGAGATTAAAAGAACCATTGGCCTAGACACATTCAACTGAGAGATATAAGGGGTGTGACATTGTCATGGAGCATTTAATTTAGTTCATGTGGGACCCATTTTTCCAACCTTTTAGCCTTTCCTATTGCTTTGAGATGACATGATATGGTCGCGGTTGAAGTCCTAAAGTCTCCAGAAAGTATTTGAAACGTTTGTGGGTCGTTGGCCACTGCTGTTGATAATTCTTCTCTATCATTAAGAACAGGTTTGACTCTCCCTCAAGGTTTATTATTGGTATCCATATTTCCAGACCTAAACCCATTGAACCAATGCTGAACAGTTTGCACTGTAGTAGTGTTCACTCTAAATACTTTTCTGACATCATCAGCAGCTTGAGTAGCATTATGTCCTAATTTGAATTCATACTTGAAAATTAGTTTAACGTCTTGGGTAGACACCATTGCTGTAAAGGGCTAAAAAACCTCCAATAATAAATTATATCTCTGTTTACATTGAATCACAAAAAAAATGCAAAATCTTTTGCTTTTAGCATTATTCTCTACTAGCTGGGGTACCCAGCATTGCCATGGGGAGGGGGGATCTCCAAATCTACCAACCCTGGAATGCAAATGATATTTCATAGATTTCATTAAATGAAATCATATAGAGGTGGGGGTGCCAGTTGAGCCAGCACATACTCCTGGACAGAGCTGCGCAGGCCAGCGCACATGACCTGGCAGGCCTATGTATCCACTCCTAAAATCTTAAAAATTAATTTTTCTCAAAACTGAGAATTCATGTACTCATTTTTGGTGTTAGTAGTTCACACATCAAAGAGACGATCAAATTTAAATTGTGCCCATGTTTGTTGCATTTGGGTTAGGGGTTGGGATTAGGGTTAGGGTTTTTGATCTACAAAAAACCTCTTTTATTGTCAGGTTAGGGTTAGATTCCTTTAAAAAATACTGCCAAACTGGGATAAGCACTAAGAGAAATTCACATCCACCGATTTCCTATGTTGAATGGAAAGTGATGGTGCAGTAGAGCATTGTAGTTACATTGTAAATAGAACCCCCTCTTTAATATTCCTTCTCAAAACTGACAAATTTCCAGAAGGTTTAAAGGTCTAATAGATTGAAAGCAGATGAAGTTAAAAGATTAAAAGGGAAAAAATTAAAATTTTCTCCGTCTGGTTTTGAGCTTGGTCTGCTGATTGTATTTACCTCATTTGTAAACACTGGTGTGTTGTTGCCTTCACAGATTATTTTTGCAATAAAAGTAGGTTTTTTTTTTTCATGTGAGTGCTGTATTTGAATTGAGACCTGCTGATTTTGAATATGCCTTTGAGTTTCCTATGTGATGCTTAGTACTCAACTTATAAGAGTACAAATATATATACATAATTTACTACTTTATAATATCGATGTAAAAAACAAACAACATTTCATGGGTAACAATGTAAGAAATATTTTCTATATTTTTGAGAACGGTCATTAATATTCAAATGGTTCTTCGGACGATTTCTCAACAAATCTAAACCCGACAAGACAAAGACACAGAAATACCTGGGCCATGTGCTATAAGGGGGATAGCCTTTAAACATAACTTCCGTTTAACCCATCACACTCGGATTTTACACCTGAAGAATGGATCGGGCGAAATGTCATGTTTACAACACAAATAACAAGGAGTTCAATCGTCCGAAGAACCATTTGAATGTAAGAAATGGATGACGATTTTGAAACTATGTTAAAATCCATTTAAAATATTTTGACTGCTTTAATTGTGAATTAAAAAACGCAACATACTCAAGCAATGATCCACAAAATGCGATGCATAGTTCTTTACTTATAATAATACAAATACACACACATACACACTTTACTACTTCATAGTATAGACTAGCTGGGGTACCCATCATTGCCCGGGGGAAATCGAATAAGGGAGGTGCAACTCACTTGCATGCACTCCCAGGCAGATCTGCACCAATCAAAACTGAGTGAATTCATGTGCTCAGTTTTGGTGTTAGTAGTTTGCATGTTGAAGCAAACTATTGGATTTAAATTGTGCCCATGTTTTATTGTTGTGTTGGGATTAGGGTTAGGGTTTATACTCTAAGAAAAAACGTTTTATTGTCAGGTTAGGGGTAGATTCCTTGAACAGAATACTGCTAAACTGGCCTAAGCACTAGAAGAAAGAAATTTACATCAGGGTTACCTGTGACAAATGGAAACTAAGGGTACATTATAGCTTTTTTCTATAAACACTGGCGTATTGTTGTTTTCACTGATTTCTTTAGCAATAAAAGTTGGTTTTTTGTCATGTGAGTGTGAACGCAGACCCCATAGAAATCAACAGTTTTTTTTGTTGCAAAATTTGACATAAAATGTGTGCTGTAGGTGAATTGAGACCTGCTAATTTCGAATATGCGTTTGTTTTTCCTCTGTGATATATAGTTCTTGACTTATAAAAATGCATACATACTTTACTACTTTATAATATATATACAGCCAAAATTGCATAAGTACTGAGAGAAAGAGAAATTCACATCCGCTGAATGGAATGTAAGGGTCCAGTTTAGCATTATAGCTCCACTGTAAATAGAACCCCCTCCCTCTAAAACCCCCCAAAAATGTTTCTCATAACTGATAAATTTATGACAAAACGAAGTCTTCGCAGATAAGGCAAATCTTTCATAATGGCAGGTTTCTGATACCTGCCACAGTCGGTGAAAATTCGAAGTCATCAAAACAGGTCAAATTATATATCGTTGGAATCAGCATTTAATGCTTATTAAACTTCACAAAGAAACTATGTGCTCAAAATCAACTGTTCTCAAGATATTTTTGATTTTTGTAGTGTCACTGGCTATTCTAAAGATTGAGTTAAAAAATCACAAATATCTTGAAAACAGTTGATTTTGGGCATATAGTCTTTTTGAAAAGTTGAATCAGTATTACATTCCGATTCTGTTTTGATGATGTTGAATTTTCACCAACCAGGGCAGGTATTAGAAATACACCATTATGAAGCCTACCTTATCTGGGGAGGCTACCAAATTTAATGGTTATTTTTCTTCATAACAAATGCTAAGGCAACTTTTTAACAGGGAGCAAGCATGTTTTCTCATAAAAAGCAATTTACTTTTCCCCCCTATTGAGATGTGGTCGTACAGGAAAATGTTGAAGCTGTCATGGTGGACCAAGAAAACAACAAACAAGGGAGTGCTACAAAGAATGGATGAAAAAAAAAACTGATCAACATCTTCATGTAAAAAAAATTAAGATATGTTGGACATCTGATAAGACTAAATAAGATCTGCAGAACACTACTAGAAGGATATATTGATGGAAAGAGAAATAGAGGTCGCCCAAGAGATACACTGGTATAACAACATCAAAGAATGGACCAGATTAAAGTATAAATGAATAGTAAGAACAGCAATGGACCAGAGAAAGCGGTGGACTACTGTGTCATCCAAAATCAAAAGACATGGAACCTGAAGGAGAATTTATTAATACCTGTGGATAAATAAAGATTTCACTTTTTTTCTCTGGTAGAACATAGATGCCTGCATATAAGTCGACTTTTTAAGTATCAAATATTTTCCCTAATGGATCATATTAGTCTCTTTAGACCCTATAAACTTGACATTCTGATGGACACCATGCTGCCTTATGTTGGAGAGCTGACTTTTTATGCATCAAGTATTTTCCCTAATGGATCATATTAGTCTCTTTAGACCCTATAAACTTGACACTCTGATGGACACAATGCTGCCTTATGTTGGAGAGTCGACTTTTTAAGCATCAAGTATTTTCCCTAATGGATCATATTAGTCTCTTTAGACCCTATGAACTTGACACTCCGATGGACACCATGCTGCCTTATGTTGGAGAGCTGACTTTTTAAGCATCAAGTATTTTCCCTAATGGATCATATTAGTCTCTTTAGACCCTATGAACTTGATACTCTGATGGACACAATGCTGCCTTATGTTGGAGAGTCGACTTATCAGGCGAATATTGGAATAAACTTGAATTAACAACTTATTTTTCGGGTCGACTTGTATGCTTGGCATATACGATAATTCAATATCTCTTAAGTATAGAATCGGTGAAATCTGCTACATCGTCTTTGATGAGAGTATGAAAGGAGAAGTCAATCAGAAAATCAACATATATTTGACTGCTGAGACCTAGCTTTAATAATCATATTGAATTTGGAGGGCTGGGTAATGAAGAAAAGCATAAACTAGCATTCTCGCATGTGTGTGTGTGTGTGTGTGAGAATCAGCAATGTCTCTCCGACAGGGGGGTCGTGGAGATCAAGTGTCCATACTGTTCTGGCGTGTTTGGTGAGAGCGTTGCTTACATGACGAAATGCTGTTCTCTGATTGGTTAGAAAATCCTGGAGCCTAGTGTTGACAGTTTGGATGATTGATGTCAGATTTTATCTTGGTAGCTTTAGGCGGGAATCCTGTGGAGCCTATTTTTCCGAAAAGTGTTCGAAAAGGGTTCTCAACTGAGAGATCTATGGAAGGTCATAATGTGGTGTGAATGTTTGGAGGTGAGAAACTGACAAACCTGTCAAATTTATCGTAATAATCTTTGTGTTATTAATAAGAAGAAATATTGTTAAGTATGGGGAGTTAATTCTGAAACGACATAAAAAGGTTAATATCTCTAAAGATATACGCATAATTTATTCAATTGAAACAAAACCTTGCTTAATAGTGTTTATTATCTATTTACAAATTGCCAATAATCCTTCCCGTCGGTCTTGTCTGCCGAGTTTTCACACTTTGCAGTTATGCATTTGAGAACGTCGTTTTCTTTGCTATCACTCCGTGAATTTCCCTTTCTAGTTCAATCGCTGTTTTGGGGGTTGAAACGATTCGCAAACCCTAATCCCTTTTGATCAGAGGATGGGCGTTTGCGTTAGGTCGGCTTTGCAGAACATTTTTGGGCTTATCTTTTTTCGGTATCACAACAATTTGTTTGGTTTCCAAGTAAGCAAGGACCGATTTTGCATAATGGCAGCTGGCTTTGTCCGGCCAGAACAAACAGCTGTCTACTATTTCGTTTTTCTGAAGCCACGGCAAACATTGCAATGTATACACTTTCTGGTTGATGGCAAGTCCCTGGCCCCATGTTAAATATGGTGATACGCCAATATCATTTATGGCGTACGATAATCCAATTTTCCTCGGAAGGTACGTTTCGTCGTACATCACTATCAAAATCCGGGTAGTTGGACCAGTAAAATGGAGTCTGCACAGTCGCCCAAGAGTGGTTTTAATTTCATCAATCTTTTTGTCGGAATCCATCGAAACTCACGTTTTCTTGTGGTATTTAATACCACAATGCTTCTTTACTGTTCGAAGGACGGTTTTGTGATCCACATCAACATCTTAGTAAACCGGGGTAATATTGAACGGCGGGGTAACTTTGAACAATAAATACAATAAATAAACACAATAGCCGGCATTAAAGAATAGCATCATTTTCTGTTGAAACCCAAATTAGATGTATTTTAAATAATAATGCCGGCTTTTGTGCTTAAAAACATGTTTTTATTTGTTGTTCAAAGTTACCCCGCTGTTCAATGTTACCGCGGTTTACGGTATGGCTTCCGTTTTGCTTTTTATAGCTCGCCGATGTCCACATCTCTTATTACAGCTTGAGATATGGTACCTTTGTGAAAGCCAACATTTTTGAGTCGCTCACGAAGCTCAGACAGAGTGATACTCGGATGTTTCTTTATTATTTGTTGAGATATTTCCCGACACGTCATTTTAAAACTGACAAGAAAATAAATTCGTATAGCGTGAATACTTTATGTAATAAATATATGATAGAATAATAAGGAAAGTATATAAATTTTAAAAAACTACAGTAACCTTGATGCCACCATTTTTGAATAAATGAGAAATGGCTGCATAATTAACTCCCCATACGTTAGAAAATTCTCACATACATATTATTTGTGCAAACAATATAACCAAGGAAATATTTGTGCTTGAAAAGTTGTTTACATTAACAAATGTGGTACCAAACGAAGCGCAATTTTATGTAGAATAAAAGAATAAAAAAAAACACAAGACCTGAAATTGGGGGAAATATTTTGTAAGCACAAATGTAAAGGGTAGTACTGTACCCTTCCACAAAATTTCATTGGAATTCATTTGGAACTTTTGGAGATATCGTATGAACAGACAGGAGCGAATACAGAAATGTATTTGGAAAATAAACACGACAACACTATATCTCCAAATGTTCTCAATGAATTTCGATGAAATGTCGTGGAAGGGTAAGGAACGTCTTAAGAAAGATGTGTCTGAATTTTGGGAATTTGTTTTTGATTGAGAGATAAGTTTGCGTTTTTTTTCATACATTTCTGTATCCGTTTCTGTCTATCACCACGATATCTCCAAAGGTTCTCAATGAATTTAAATGAAATTTTGTGGAAGGGTAAGCCACACCGTAAGGAAGAAGTGACCACATTTTGGGGTGGATCCAGGAAGATATTTTTGCGTTTTTGTGTGTACATTTCTGTATTCGCTCCTGCCTGTCCACA
>VCCN01004895.1:1761993-1776106 GCA_006491835.1 Architeuthis dux
CCTCCTTTTTCAGATCTAGGAATGTTTTCCCTCTTCCAAACTGTGTGTGTATATGTATGTGCGTATATATATGGGTGCGCGCATGTAGGTATGTGTGAACATACACATAGATATATACATAACCTCTCAAAAATAGTTATATATATACTAGCAGGTAATCCCGGCGTTGCCCGGGGAAGAAATAACTGCACGTTTGACAATACAGAAAGAAAACATGTTCCTTAATATATGTCTTCTTACGCTACACAGTCAAATGGGCGGTAGTGGCGATTGAGTGTACTAATAATAAATACCTAAACACGGTGAAACATTTTCTAATGTTTCTACAAATCCCAATAATCTTTACGCAACCCCAAAGGGGTCACAACCCCTAGTTTGAGAAGCGCCGGTTTACAACATGAAAATAAATAATAAAACAATTTGCTGCTGCTGATGATGATTTCAGTTCTTATCTTAGAGCTAATTGGAGTTACTGAAGCTGCTGCTGCTGCTAATGTTGACCTGTTTAATGAGAATTAAAACAGCACACGTGACAAAATCTGTATTTCCAATAGTCCGGGATCCATCAGAGGTTACCGTGCACCCCCATGATTCTACATTTAGGGTACCAAAATGTTCCGTAGGATGTCCTCTTTCAGAAAAAAAGATGTTCCCAAGAAAGAAGTTGGGAAGAACTACCTCATTTGCATAAAACAAAATGGCCTATCCACTAGTTCCACAATCGGTAGACTTTGGATAGTGTACTTGCAGTTTTACGTTTTCAGCTGTAACCTTTGATGCCAAATAGATACAAATTGGTAAGCTGATGGAATTATCTTTCTAACGATATATATATGTATATACCGCCCTCAAGAATTAATTCCACCCTTTTTCTTAAATGTATTGGACCGCTTTGTGGAATTCAACTATCCTCCTATATATATAGTAAAATGTTATGAGAGGTTCAACGAGACGAAAGTGAATATTTAAAAAAGAGAAAGGTCCGCAAATGTATTAGATTTAAGTATTATTTTGTATTATTACTACACGTGTTTCGGCTCTTCAAGTAATTATTTAGAATTAGATTTTGTTCTTTTGCTGCAAAGGTTGTGAAATTATCTGTTTGATAAATTGGCATTATTTTTAAGTGTCCACCGCTGCATTGGAAAATATGTTTGGAAACATGCAGGTGCCTGTTTTCAGGAATTTTAATATTGCTCTTGTGCAGTGCTACCCTGTTATTCAGAGCCTGCGTGCAACATATATAGTTAATTTAAAATTTATTTTTTCACTCTTTAAGGATATCATATTATTAGCTACTAATTGGTTGTTTATGTAATTATAATTTAATTTTTAATTTTTATTTTGTATTCTTAATTTTTTATTCTATTTTTCATTTGTACTTTTGAACTATGGTTGTATAGCACCATAGCGGTAATGGAGTCAAAAGGGTACCTCCTAACAAAGTCTAAGGGTGCCTATATTTAGGTAAAATTATATTTACTTTTAATTCTACGGCTTTTGTTCCAGTTTGGTCACTCGCTTATGGTTATGTTGTTACTCTAATCGTCGCGTGTTACCCTATTCTAGCGTATTATATAAATATCTTTTTGTTATGCTTAGTTTGCATATTGCAGTGAGAATTTTTTTCGATGCCGACATCTGATGCATATTTCTGACCTTGAATTAAACAGAATATTCTTGTCCTTAAATGTTAAAATTTGCAGATTTTCTTCCAAGTCCAGGTTATATCTGGAATTTAAGCTGTTACATGTATTCGCCTCTTTTACTAAGTTCAAAGTGACTATTGGTGTTTTTAGTTTTTCTTTCAACTGACACAGCGCTGTCCATCTATTGATGGACAGCGCTGTGTCAGTTTTTCTATGCACGTTTCTAAAGGATGCCTTGCGGTTTGCTAGTCTAACTTTAAATTCGGGTTTTGTTAATCCGAAACAGGTTCTGTGATGTTGAAATTTTAGCCATATACTACCTCTTTGGTTGGGCATCTTTTGTTCACGACGCAGTCACTGGAGTTTCTACAATTACATTTATATGTATTTATATTATTTACTTTATCCGAGCTCAATGGTTTAGTTGTTTTTTTATTCTTTTTAACCTGAGTAAAAGTTACGATAAAAACAGGTTAAAGATATTTTTCATTTTTTTTTTTATTGCTTTTTAAATTCTTTTTAACGGGTCTATATAAAAGTTATGATAAAAAACATCCCTTTCACGGCTTTGTTCTGGCGTTCAGTTTATTTTTATGGGGAAGATCTCTTTATTTGACAGTTCATTTTAAAACGAAGTCAGACGCCAGAAGTGCGGAAAGGTACAAAAAGTATAACTGATCTCAGTCCTTGTTCAGGATTTGTGACAGTTTCCTTTCCGTATTTAACGTTGGACCCTTCTTTACATAGGCGTCCGCTGCCACTTTTCCAGCGAGGAACAAAAGGATATATCGGGGAGAGAAGTTGTCATGTAAGAGATTAGGGAGGGTCTAAGCTGTGACTAGTCCTAAGCTGTCACTGTTCTTAGTGTCCCCTTGATTTCCGACCTCTATAAGGTTACAACTTTCAAACCCACTCACCCTCTGTGAGAAGGCCTGATCCAGGGGAGGACAAATTCCCCGTTTGCACCCCCCAGCGGACGCCCATTCTTCTTTAGTCTGCAATAGCTACCCTCCTCTACTAGGTACGCCAATAGCTACCCACCTCTACTAGGCACGCCAATAACTACCCTCCTCTACTAGGTACGCCAATAGCTACCCTCCTCTACTAGGTACGCTGATAAATGCCCTCTTATGCTAGTATCATTTTGTAGGGATTTAATAGCCATTTTCCCTCTCTTGTGATGATTGGTTTAGACAGCTTGGCTTTCCCTAGTGCAGGGGTCGGGAACCATTTCAACCAGAAGAGCCATAAAAGAGCTAAAAAAAATAATCGTGACTATCAGAACCGCATAATTTATCATAAACAAAAATACATACAAGAAAACATAAATTTAGCTGACGTTTTTCTTACTCAATGCGATTTTTGGTTTGAATCTTATCTGAACGTGCTTCAATGTCCGGGTCATAAGTCGTGGCTTTTATTTTAATACAATAATTTATTTGTTTGCTCATAATATAATTTTCTTTTTTTCAGAACGCCTAAGAGCCACTCGAGATAGGTTAAAGAGCTCCATAGCTCCGAAGCCGCAGGTTCCCGACCCATGCTATAGTGTTTATCTCACACGCCTGTGGTTTAGAGTAGAGTTCTTCAAAGTAGTGGTCCCGTCCATTACTAGGCTGCAAGGTCCTGCTGATTGGGTTGGAAGGTCCTACTGACTTGGTCGCAGGTTCACAATAAATAAATATATATACATATAAAAGCCAAATGTGCAAAGGAGTATGTTTGTATAGTTGTATGATGTTTGGCTGTCTGTAGTGTCTGCTAGCTGAGATCCTACAACTCATAATGGACTGGTCCAAATGAGATAGATTGTACAACGAATAATAGAATTAAAGGGTGAACAAATGAGATGTTCCCATATCAAAGAAGAATACCGATCAAAGTTTATAGACAAAATGTGACAACGGCCTCTTTGATGTCGGCACGCCGAGGCAGTGGTGTATCAAAGCTTCCTTGAACGGTTACCTTCCTTTCTCCACGTCGTTAGAGGACGATCTTTCGTCTGCTGTAGATTGATGGTCCCATCGTCCATCTATTGTCCTAGTCGTCGTGGTCGAATTTCATTGAATATATATCTTCGATGTCGGGTGGGGGTGGGGTAACTGTGAATGCATCCGCCACCGATGCCACCCCGAAATTTAACTTCTATTCTTAATTAAAATTCATTGATAACTTTCGGAGATTTTATTACGAGAACATATAGCTATGATGTCGGGGAGGTAACTGTGCAGGTATTAGGGCATTTGCGTCCCGAACAACTGCCCCCTGGACAACTGCCTCCCTGTCATTTGCGTCTCGGATAACTGCACCCCGGACATATGCGTCCCAGTCATTTGCGTCCCGGTCATTTGCGTCCCTGGACATTAGCGTCCCGAGCTACTTATAAACAAATCCCTTGCTCGCTCACCATACTGAAAAGTGTCGTATTTAGTGTTTCTGATTAAATTACACCTTTTTAGAGATATATTCTTCTATGTGTGTAACTTTACATAGGCTTTTGTGAGTTTAGTTTTATCGACATGAAATTTATGTTTCGATTTGCCGATACATTCATACAGGTGGGAGTATTTTGTATTTTCTGTTTAAAATTAAACCTTTTTAAAGATATAGTCTTCTATTTTAGTAACTTTACATAGGCTTTTGCTGATACTATTCAATTAGTAATTATTCGTGAGCTTTTTCTTATTTTTGCTAGGAAAGAAAAGCCCCAAACATTTTCCAAAAGATTTTTTCCATTAAGTTGAATGTTATTTTTTACACTGTACTATCGGCAAAGCATTACCGAATGGAAGGAAGTGAAGAGGATTTACCGAACGGAGATCAATAATCACGGAAGGGAGTCTTATTTGCGGGTCAAAACTCACGAAAGCCTATGTAAATTTGCTAAAACAGAAGAATATATCTATAAAAAGGTGTAATTTAATCAGAGAACTCTCTAGTCTTCAGTATATTATTTATCTCCTTCGGTAAATCCTGTTATTACATCCTATCAATTATTTAAACTGCTGCTGCTGCTGCTAACTTATTGCGGAACAAATGAAAGCAGAACACTTGAACATTTCAAACAGTTTTAAAATGAATCTGTACTTTATTAAATCTAATTACAAAGGATATAATTTAGGGTCAGGGTTAGTAGTCTTTAAGGTTAGGGTTGCAATTAACAACAATAACAGATTACATTTTTTTATAGTAAAGATTTACGTGTCAGGAGTTGTTTTTCCCCCAGGTTTTACGAGGGAGGTTCTATTTACAATGTAACTATAAATATTAAACTTTCTATTTTTCCGACTCCAAAAATATTCTCAAAGCCAAATTTTCGGTTAAAATTCGCTTAATGACCGGGAGGCAAATGACCAGGACGCAGTTGTCCGGGACGCAACTGACCTGTCATCAACTGTGCATTGATCCCCATGCACACACAAAAAAGATGTCCCTTTCATTAAAAAAACAAAAAAAAACATTTCATATTAATTATTGTGGGTATTATTTACCTCTGTCAACAAAGGCCAGATTTGTCAAATTTGGCCAGACTCTTTTCCTATTGTTTAATAAAAATCAAATTTGTTTGTTGGTATGTTTGTTTGTCTGTTCAGGTCCAAGAGTCACAAATGGGAGATATAGGTTTACTGTCTTCCTCTCTTTAAAGCTGATGTGACTGACTGCTGATTCTTTATGTTTATGTGTAAGTGGACAGCTAAAAATCCAGTTGAAACAAACAAAAAATAGAAATGGGGAGACTTATCATAGCTCGGATTGGCTTTGGCCATCAACTTTATTTTGTAAGGAAATAAGTTATATTTTTAATAAAATAAGTTTCTTTCTATGACTTTTTTCATACCGCACGATATCAGTGGCGACTTTTCTTTAGGTGAGACTTTCACAAAACTTAAAATTAAGACACTTGAATTAATTTTTAAAAAATGACCTAATAAAATCGCTTTTGGCCGATCCATACATAAAAAAACGACACCATTTTTGACGGGTATCCCTACTACTACTAGTGAATAGATAAAGAGTAAGTGAGAAAAATGTTGGTAACAATGACATAAGATTTGAAATATGAATATATCTAATGATCTTATTATTGTTTTTTTTCATCAATAATTTATTTGTTAAACTTATTAAATCATAACAGTAATTGTAGCCTTGGTATGGCACGATTACTGGGTCACAGGGTCACAATAAATAAAGTGTGAGAAAATATTTGCAGCAATGACATAATTATGAATTGAAATATGAATGTATCTAATGATCTTATTTATTGCCTTTTTAATTTATTGCCTTTTTAATTTATTGCCTTTTAAATCATAACTGGTTGGAAAATGACAACAGAGGTTTAATGCACATGTGAACATTGTATATATGCATGTAAATATTTGCATGTACGTACTGGTTAGAAAATTATATATCACATTACATTTCTGTTTATGCAAGATGGGGTTGCTAGTAGTGTGCATTTGTACATGATATATGTCAGTGGGTTGTGAAGTTATGGCATAAAATTAGACTGTGTCGCGATCGAAACAGTTTGAAAAACCCTGGTTTAGAGATTTTCGTTACAGTCTCCTCGATTGGGGTTATGCCGAAGTGTGGCATTCGTTTGGTGGTAGTTAAGAAGTCGAAACCTTTGTTTAGTATAATCGAATAATAAACAAATTCAGACAGGCTGAAACGTTGTAATAACATTCCTTGGTGGTATTGAAATTCCCCTAATTCACTGGAAGGTCATGGGTTCAACGCGTAGGTCAGGGAAGGATAACTCCAAGAGTTTGCAGGTACCGGATATGATGTGTATGGGAAGCAGAATAAGTTTCCACATTCCCAAATGTCGAACAAGTTTCCACATATTTTCTATAGTTTTGATAAGGGTCATTAAAATTCAAATGGATCTTCGGACGATTGAACTCCTTTTTGTTGTTTGTGTTGTTCTATAGTTTTGAGAAGAGTCATTGACATTCAAATGGTTCTTCGGACGATTGAACTCCTTCTTGGTCGAAACGTTTACATCACAAACAACAAGAATCGTCCGAAAAACCATTTGAAAGTTGCCACATTCCCAAATGTTGAAAAGGCCTGGGCTTATAGCTGCCGAAACGTTCTGATAAAAGACCACAAGGAAACTAAAACAAGAAAATTAGCCTGAATCAACCAAAAGACGAATGTGATATTTCTGTGGTCTATAGTAAAAATCAAACTCACTATTAATGGATTTCGATACCAACACTAACTTGAATCGATCATTCATCCCGACTCCAAAATAGCGTAACTAAATATTATGCACGTTCAAAAGGTTCCCAGCGCCCTTTTTTGAAAACTAGAGACAGAATTCACTGTTGGAAACCAGTTTTTCGCTGGAAACTTTTGCACACACCTATTACATAAATATGAAGTTAAAAGTGTAAAAGTCCGTTTGCATACCTGCCAAGGTTTTAAAATTCTCAGGGGGTGGGGATTTCCTAAAATAATTCAAGGGTGCGAAGAAAATTTCCAAATCTAGAAGCTCTAAAACAGCTATTCCATTGTATTGAAAACCTATCTTAACATAATTTTAAACCAAGATAATCAACAAAATGCGGGAGACTTGGTAGGTCTGCGAATAGGAGGGAAACAATTTTTACAGGCATATTTTTTTCAATGCGGGAGGTTCGTACAAATTCATTACATGCGAGAGACAGCACTTGGCTTCAAAATGCGAGAGGTCCCCGCGAAATGCGGGAGACTTGGTAGGTCTGCGTTTTTGATCTAACTCTACCCTCCTTCGCCTCTCGAACTATTTGATTTTTTTTCCTTTATCAAATTCTATCATTCATAAAACCATGCGAAAATCTGCGTCTGGCCCCACAGTTCATTCGCACCGAATTCCTCCTGTTTTTATGACTTGTTTAGACAAGTCTGTTCGTGTGAACCCCTATGAGGTGGTAAGTGTCAGAAACTGCAGATATCTTACAGCCCTTGTATATGCTGGGAAATGCAATGAAGTAAAGGGTGTAACGAACGTGTAAGTGAGGGTAACTAGACACCCGGCGAAGCAGCAGGAACGGACGCACACAGGCACGTCTCGTTTACGCTAGACATACATCACAAACACAAAATACCAGTAAACAGGACCCATGAGACTGGGATGCAACAGGTGCACCGCACTGGGGCCCAGAAGACCAAAGGGGGCAGAGAGTTTATTGGGTAGAGCTACTGTAGCAGATACAAACAGGATGGCCAAAGGATGAGTGTGTTTGTGCAGTGTGTGTGGGGGGGGGCAAACAGCTTTGCGCTGCCGTATACAATTTCTCTTGGTGGCCCTTGCCAGTAAGCGATATGTCAATAAACAATTATTCGTATATGAATTCCTATTTTGGGTACAAGTGAGTTTAGATGAGAAATTGTATACATGCACTTTAACATAACTAAAACTATGCCCATGTCTGCCTAAATACAGTGGAGTCCAGTTAATCGGGACATCCGTTATTTGAGCCAAATCTTGAAAAATCAAAAGGAATCAAGTATATTTGTAATAATGTACCTCGCTTATTTGAGTCACCAAGCCGTTTAATAGGGCCAGCGTGAATAAATCAAATTGACTTTTTGGTTGGTCATTGCTGACTCACTCACTGCTTAGTCAGCCTTCTTCTTCTTCATCATCATCATCGTCATCATCGTCATCGTCGTCGTCGTCATCCGTTATAAGTCCACTGCTGGACAAAGGCCTTTCACATCTCCCCCCATGACGACCTATCTTGTGCTAACCTCTGCCACGTCCTACCGACAAACGTTTCTATCTCGTCCCTTCATCTTGTGTCTGGTCTTTTCCTGCTCCGTTTACTGTCCCATGGGCACCAATCGGTTAGTCTTTTCCCCCCATCCCGTATTTTTCTAATTTGCTTGACGTAGTGTTAAATTTTCTTGCCTTACATTTTAATTTGCTCGGGAAAAGGTATAACTACCTCTGCTGATTTTGTTCACAGTAATTCAAGACAGGGCATCTCAAGCTTTTTTGCGCTTGTGACCCATTTGAATCAGACGATTTTTTTCGCGACCCCCCCCCCCTCAATGGAATAAAAGCAATAGGTGCAAACCTGACAATAACTAAACATTGGAACAAATAAAGACCAAAGGAAACCTTATTAAAGTCAGTCGAGTCCTCCATCTGAATTGGAAATTCCGAACTTTCTTTAATTCTTCCAATGAGTTGCTCAAACCGGTCATTGCTAATTTCAAACCGGTCATTGCTAATTTCAGAAATTCATCTGTGACCCACAAAATCATTTGATCTTTTCTTAATTCAGCCGCATATTTTTATAATTTCATCCTCTTGGACATTTGATCCTCTTGGACGTTTCTGCAAACCCCAATAATCTTTAGGCAATCCCCCGGGGATCTCAACCCCTAGTTTGAGAAGCCCTGAGACTATGTGACACAACTAAACCAAGGCGTAGTATATGCGTAATATACTACACACGAGTATCGCATATTTTACAAATACTCGATCTACTATGAGGTTGATGGACCGCTATCGCACAGAATTGAAATCTATCTTCAGTCTCCTTCACATATACTCACTTTAAAGACAAGCCTGGCTGCTGCGGGGTCAAACTCCGCGACTACGTTTTTTAACACACAAATTTAGGGGAGGCAACTATTCCAGTTGGAAATCAATCTCTGTCTAACATACTCTCTCTCTCTCTCTCTCTCTCTCTCTCTCTCTCTCTCTCTCTCTCTCTCTCTCTCTCTCTCTCTCTCTCCACCCGTCTATTTCACTGGACAGGAGTTCCGTTGCTCAGAAAAGACAAACTGTTTGAATATTGCTCTTTCTACAAACTACAATTCTTGAATGTACTTTTTTAGATAGTCAATCATGGAAGAGGGGAGTGGTCTTCTGAAATATGGTGAAAAGGGTGAATGGGCAAAAAAGGTTGAGAACCACTGATCTAGAAGCTCTCTAGAAACAAGCCAACTTCTCATTAATTCCAGATGACCCATGGCTGCTTTGTGGCCATTTTCATGTTTAAGTCCATCAAATCGACTGGAAAGACAATAGCACAGAATTAACAAAATTAACTAACCACATCGGAAATATCCCTTTTCCCCCTGCCTCAGCAGTCATCTAGTACCATTGACCAACTCATTAGAAACTATATAGAATGGTTTTGTTTATATGCCTCCCCACGAGGACAGATTTGACACAAGGTCGTTTTTAGTGCCGGGTCCTGCACGCGTACGAGGGGGCAGTTCTAAAAATCCACCTAATCCCTACGACTAATGTCACGAGGACATTAGAGCAGGCTCGACATAGTCACAGGACGAATCATGGGTATGCTGAACCTTGATCTCAGGACGAATCCGGAGCTCGCTGGACTAGGGTCACGGGATGAATCCTGGGCATGCTGAACTTTGATCTCAGGACAAATCCTGAGTACGCTGAACTAAGGTCACGGGACGAGTCCCGGGCAATGATTTTCAGAACTTTGAAGAAGCAATACCGCGCCTCGGAAAATCCTCGCGAGAAATTCTCATCGGCCAAGGTAGCGCCTCTGCGCAACTAGACAGAATGTTTAGCGAAACATAACCGAAACACAAGACTTTAGCTAGATTTACCTAAAATTATTTCATTACCTTTTTGCGAGCTGTCTACTTCAAAGTGAATTCGCTTATTAGAATCAATTCCACCATTCTTTTATTGACTTTTCTCAATCAAAGCCCTAATCACAACAGAAACTTTAGAAAACGATATTTAAATCATCTGGCGTTCTAGATTGACTCTTCAAGTTTGATGCTTACTATTTTGCTTACTGTTGCCTCAGGGCGTGGCATCCGGTAACATTATAGGTGTTAGTCAGGTACAAGGCCACACATGTAGGGCACCCAGTGAGGATTGAACTCCCTACACAAGCAAATACAAGCTTACTAACCATTACGCTACAAAGTAGGCTGCTAAGCATTAAAATTAAGAATCTTTTCCCCTAAAGACCATTTGTAGAAATAAGAATACACTGACTGGTAGCCTGCATCGCTACTGAAGTGGTTAGATATTTCCTTCCGGTGTTCCAGCCTTGGTAAAAAAAACTACGAATTCGAATGCTGATTTTCTCGGCAGACATACCCTCCCCATTTGGAAGATTGGCATAACACACTCTTCCTACTTCCATTTGATCTTGTACTGTACTAAGCTAAGCTTAGTAAATATTGAGAATATATTGATTTGATGGAATCACCGGCTTTAGTCAAACATTCTAAAATCTAAAATGTATTGATTTATAGTCCTATATATGTTATATCTGTAAGTACTACTGATCAAGTATGTTCACACGTGCTAAAAATCCTGGAAAGAATTCCCACAAATGCCTTTAGACAGGATCCCGATGAAGCAACTAACACTCAAAATGTTAATGATCCTTCTCAAAACTATAGAACAACACAAACAACAAGGAGGAATTCAATCGTTCGAAGAACTATTTGAATGTTAATGACCCTTCTCAAAACTATAGAACAACACAAACAACAAGAAGGAATTCAATCGTTCGAAGAACTATTTGAATGTTAATGACCCTTCTCAAAACTATAGAAAATGTTTGTTACACAGTTTGTAATTCTCTGCTTAACCAAGTTGCAAATGTAACATATGCTACTGTCTCCGCAATTTCAAGGACCCCGCGCTAAATGCTTGCAAGCTATCAATTACGATTCAGTGATTCTGCACTTGCTCTATTTCTATAGTACTATACTGCCTTCAACTTTTATGAACGACTGGGTGTTTAAGGTTAGCGAAAATTAGCCAATGATCATTTTTAATTGTGGTTATTATTTTAATACTGTAATTAATGGGAGTGTGGTATATATGGGTTACATATACGACGAATAAATACGAAGGTATTTGAAACTGAAGTCATGCTGCTGCACAAAGATCAAACCGAAAACGAAGTAATAGTATTATTGAAATGTCAGAAATATTTGTCGTATTAACTTGCTGTGTAACAAACGAAAAAAAAAGTTACTTTACTATGTAAGTAAAAAAAATTATGTGTTATATATATGACACATATGCTACAGGCCCTGCACTTGCTTAATTCAATCCTGATTCTCGGCTATGTCTTGCTGGATTGAAGAGCTAGACTCAATTGCGATCCGATGCATGTTTCTCCTTCATTTGATATCTACATAACATACATGAACATCGTTTGTTCACCGAAGTTAAGCAGCGTCGAGCCTGATCGGTACTTAGATGGGTGACCGCTTGGGAACACCAGGTATTGTAAGCATATAAATGTCCGTTCAGTAAGGCTTGCCTAAGCTCAAGAAGCCAGCTTACTTATAACATTATCAAGGTTTGTTTTGTGCGCTAGACAGTGTTCGAGCCTAGATAAAAGATTTTCAAGGTAAGTGGCCTTCCTTATTTGAAATATTTGGCGCAACACAATTTTCTTACCCCCAGTTTCTTTTATTTGTCCTTTTTCCGTACGAATCTTCGCTTAAATATTAATCACATGAATTATCAAGAAATCCAATTCTCAACAGATTTGTATCATAAGAGAAACATTTAATGAATAGTAGACCCAGAGGCGTAGCTGAGGGGATGGGGCTATTTGAAAACGCACCCGGGCCCCCAATAAATAGTAGTTCACTTATTGCATTTCTACTGACATTATACAATAACAAGGCTATGTCTGAATAATTCAGCCTTTGGGGTTGTTTTTCACCAATTAAGTGATACTATTCAAATGGTTCTGCAGACGATTGAACTCCTTCTTGTTATTTTTGTTGTAAATACGACGTTTCGGCTGATCCATTCTTCGGCCTTCTTTAGGTGTAAAATCCGAGTGTGATGTGTTAAACAGAAGTTATGTTTAAAGGGGATAACCATTATAGCACATGGCCCGGGTGTTTCTGTCGGGTTTAGATTTGTTGAGAAGTGGAAGCCATATCGGGTTGAAATCGGCACTTGTCTGGCTAATGCATTTAGTCGACATTTTGATGTGAGCTGCCTCTTTGATTTTTTTGTTCTCTGTCAATAATCTGGACTTCCCCCCAAAGAGGAAGATGTTCGCCGTTCTCTCTCCAGATGTTGTCGGCCATAGCAGATTGATCTATCTCGCCCCTGATGATGGCCTTCTTGTGTTCATCAAGTCTACATTTTTCTTATAACATTATCAATTTTATTGTCAATTTTCCCTTTTCATCCAATCTCACTAAATGTTAAAAGTGGCCCCTCAAGGAGCCAAGCTCCTCGAGCCCCCAAATCTTTAGCTACGCCACTGAGTAGATCTTTAATAAGTTGTCCCTCTTGGCCGAACTCTCACACAATGTGGTTAGCAAACATGTTTATGTAGAATGTTATATTGTGCGAAAAAGGGATAAAAGTAGGAATAAAAGTTCCAAGATGAAATGTTGAATTTATCGGTAATTAGTCAACTGGTGTGAACGCGAATGCAGACCCCACAAATCACCCGGATTTCTTTTGCATTCTTTAAGTTTGCACATTTTAGAGGTGTCTCAATGCAATACCTCTGGCTACAATGCACGTTTCGGCTACTTTGAGGTCACACATTGTATTATATAGATAGATAGATAGAAATCAAATCCTTATCATCAGGTTGAGCGCGAACGCAGACGCCACACTATTATTATTAAGTTGCAAATCACTTTTTTTTGCATTCTTTAAGTTAGCGCATTTTAGGTGTACCTTAATTCAATACAATGCAACGTTTCGGCTACTGAGAGGTCACATACAGATAAACAAATTCGGACTTTTAGTATTATATAGATATTCACATCAATGTTTTAGATTTGGAGACATGTATTCCCATTGTACGCGGTTATATCGAGAACGTTCCTATTTTTATTTGCGGCGAATGCTGCAAGGTCTACGAAAGCCAAATTCATTTTCTTACAGACCAAATTGAAAAAGGTCGAAAGCATACATAGAGAGAGAGGGAGGCGAGAGAGAGAGAGATATACAATATTTATATGTCTTACCTATGTGTTATGATGTCGTAATAGAACGCCGTAATGTCACAAGAGAACTTATTTTGATCACACAACGGCGCAGTTTTTGAACAGATTCTGTTCTTGTTTCAAATCGGATGACACTTAAGAATGTTGTTATCCCCGCTAAATGGCGTGGTTAAGTATTTTTTGGCATCATTATAATAATTTTCTGTTCAACCTTTTCTTTTTAAAACTTTTTCTTATTTGTCTATTTCTAATCTTTTCTTCTCTTCCCTCTTTCCTTCTTCCTCCTCTTCCTTTCTTTTACCTTCTTTTCTTCTTCTATTTTGCTCTTCCTTTTCACGCTTTCATATTTCGTTCCGCATTTCGTTTTCCATTTCCGTTTCTGATTTTTTATCCAACCCTATATTTCCCCTTCATTTCTTCTTTCCTATTTGTCTCTTCTCTTCACTATCTCGATTATTTCTTGCCTCTTTTCATCACCCCATTTCACTTCTTCTTCTTCTTCTTCTTCTTCTTCTTCTTCT
>VCCN01004895.1:1818600-1834082 GCA_006491835.1 Architeuthis dux
TGAACATTTCAACATTTACTCCTTATTATGTCTACAAAAATTGTTTAAATTCCCCACCCCTAAATAGGTTTTTAGTGGGGGTTTCAATTTACAATGATAAGTTTATGCTAAATTGATCCCTAGTTTGTGCCCGCTTGTTTTTTGAAAATTTGATAAAAAAAGGTGAGAGAAGTAACTTATTTATTCAGTCACCCCTTTTTAATTGATCACCCCCAACGCGGTATGCTGCCAAAAGATGTTGGTAACATGACGGTTTCTTTTGAGTAACTAAGGAGACCAGTTTTTTGTTCTGTTTATTCATTAATGTTAGCGATTTAAACCCGAGATACAAAATAGATTTGTGTTATTTTCCAGGTTTTCCCTGCAGGACGAAGGCAACTTCCAGGTGACTCTGTCGGAAACAACGTTGAACATAACAGCAGAAATCAGTTAAGTATAAATGTTCTAAAACAAGCCTAACTGCTGCTGGGCCAAACTCTGCTCCTACTTCTACTTCCTGGAGTAATTCTACTATAAACTTGTCAGTTTAGCGCAGGTAGTAAAAAACTAGGCTAGCGATCACCAGGTCATGAGTTCAAATCACGGTAGGTTAATGGGGATTTTACAAATCGGTTTGCTATCCTATTATTGGTGAGGATTGTTCTTGTTCATGTTCTTGTTACATGGGAAAGTAAAGTCAACTCTGACTTTGACCTGGAATTTGACAACAAGCCTGGCTGCTGCAGGGTTAAACTCCACTCCTACTTCTGTTCCAACTGAAGATGATTATTTGTGAAACACACAAATTTAGGAGAGGCAATTTATCTTATCGCATCATTAAAATGTTTACAAATTCAAAAATTGTCCAAGTTAATTATGCCGAATTAACAATAAATAACTTACATACGTAACATACTAACATACTAACCTTTCGTTCATTTCTCTGTGAAAACAGTCGAGTGTTCCATTAATGACTCTTTCTGTTGCCTCCTTGCCTGCTAACCCAGCGTCTGTTAACTCAGTCATCTCTGACATCTTTCAACTTCAATATACCATTCTTGACAGAGACTGAGTCGTTCAGTGGCTCACTGACCAACACTTCTCTTTGGTCATCAAAATGATTTCGGATGGATTTCAAATTAAGAACAGTATCATGGAGGTTCATGCAGGGATTCTGCAGTCTCTTTTGAATACGGTCAATGCGAAAGAAACTTCTGTTCTACAATTCTAGCAAATTCAGCAAATCGTAACTCAACATGCGGTTATACGGCTGCCTCGCATCACTTCTTGTTTCACTGATTTAGTTTTAATGGTCTTTCATGTCCTGGAAAACATGAAATATCTCACAGCTTCAGTTGACAACAAGCCCGGCTGCTGCAGGGTTTAAACTCCACCCCCACTTCTATTCCAACTGAATATGATTATTTGTGAAACACACAAATTTAGGAGAGGCAATTTATCTTATCGCATCATTAAAATGTTTACAAATTCAAAACTGTCCAAGTTAATTATGCTGAATTAACAATAAATAACTTACATACGTAACATACTAACATAATAACATACTAATCGTGGGACACCAATAAGTTAGTCTGCTTCTTTTATTAGAAACCGTCAACCAAAACTGTCACTACAATTGTCAAAATAGGTTTCTTCAGTTTCTGAGTTGGCTGGCTGGCTATGTATCACGCATGCAGGCCGCATCAATGGAGCTAGAGGGCTCCACTTTGTCCTTCTCTAGATGTTTTAAGATGTCTTCAACCAAGCTCTCAACATTCTTCAGGCTTATCTGGATAAAACGAAGGAAGGACGCTCTAACATGGACCACATAGTAGTGACTACTTCTGACTTTTCTCACGTAGTGCCTGATCAGGAGTCGAGTCGAACATGAGACTATAATACTCGGCTTTACGAATCCTTCTTGGTGAACTCTGGCGGTCAGTGGATGAATTCGTCCTGGATACCCAGTGAAAGATATGACGTGGATCCACGATGACTTTCCACTCTTTTAATAAGAACTTTAAATTTCTTAGATTTTGCACAAAACTCTAGACTACCTCCTTAGTTTGCGCAGGACAATGGTCAACCAAAACTGTCACCAAAACTGTCAAAATAGGTTTCTTCAGTTGACCCGGCTGGCTGGCTATGTATGTATGTATCACGCATACAGGCCGCATCAATGGAGCTAGAGGGCTGAAGATTTCAACATTTACTCCTGGTTTCAATTTACACTGTAGGTGTATGTTAAGTTGATCCCTTAGTTTGCGTCCGCTTGTTTGTTTGTTTTTGAAAATTCAACTTTTTTAGTGATCACTGCCCAACAAAAGGTGAGAGAAGTAACTTGTTCATTGATCACCCCTTTTTCCAAATTACCCAGTGAAAGATATGACGTGGATCCACGATGATATTTTGCACAAAACTCTAGACTATCTTAGTTTGCGCAGTAGAATGGTCTTCTGCCAGTTGGCACTGAGCAGTGGTACTGTGCGGTACGTGAACATGTAGCTCCAAGAAATGTATTTTAACTAATAATTTATATAAGTGGTTTAACAATCTGGCCATTCCAGTGCTTCTCACCCTTGATAATCAAAGACAGGTCATGCATCTGAAGAAAATTCATTTTCACTATCTGAGAATGGCTTATCTGACTTTAATAGAAACTGCCCTGTGGCGTCCTCTTCAAGTGGCGCCCAGGGTACGTACCATACTTGCCACACCCTAGATACGCCACTGCCACCTGCTTCCGATTGCTAGTTCACTCCGTCCTATTGAGCCACGATGCCGCTTATTCTCTGTTATATGCAATCATCGTTGAAAACACTTAATCACACGTATACTTAAACCCATGTGACCTGACCAGGTCTTCTTTTCACGTCTAACATTAACGTGTTACATTGACGTATACCACCTTTTGAGGTCAAGATGTGTAATGGATTTGCCTGGACTGCTCCGGCACTGTCGGCTGGGCCTAGAATACGCCGACTGCATCCCCTGCAGAGGGGTAAGACCCCCCAAACAGGCGCCATCAAAGTCGCTAGACTCTATTTTATAAAAATAACCGTTCACCAAAGTCGCAAGACTCTAATTTTTAAAAACAACCTTTGACCAAAGTTGCAAGACACTAGTTTAAAAAAATAACCGGTTACCAAAGTCGCAAGACTCTAATTTTAAAAAAACAACCTTTGACCAAAGTCGCAAGACTCTGATTAAAAAAAATAACCGTTTACCAAAGTCGCAAGACTAATTAAAAAAACACACAATCTTTCACCAAAGTCACAAGAGACTAGTTTTTAAAAAAAGAAAGAAAATAACCGTTTACCAAAGTCGCAAGAAACCGTCAATTGTGGGGATTTTAAACTGATTTCGGCATTAAATGACCCATCAAGGGTTGATATGCCGCTAAACAAATCAATCAATCAATCAATCAATCAACTGGGACTGCTTCCAGCTTTGGTGGAGATAGACAGCAGGTGATACCCTGCCGAGATGCTGCAAACCAACCCTGATTTGCTTAGATGTCATTATTTCATATTATTTCATCAGATAATATCCTAGGTAGTAGCATTACTTAAATAAGTGTTGTTTAAATGTTATTATTATCGTTTCAGCGCGGAGTCCAAAAGGTGGACTTTCGATTTCCGTCTCCGACTGCGAAAGTGAAATCAACTTCGAGATGAACCTGGGGAGTTGGATATACAACATGGTAGCCAGTTTAGCGAAGCCTTTCCTAGGCCAAACTTTAGAAGACAAGGTAACATTTGTTATACGGGATGTTTTAATTATTGTGTGTGGTTAGTTCGGACATACTTCCAGGTCAGAAGCGTGCTGGGGAAGATCCAGAGAAGATGCGCTCCGTACAACATTAGGACAATATTCAAAAGCGGCACCAACACTACTTACATATTATTAATAGACTAGCAGGGATACCCGTAAAAAATTACGGTTTCTTTTATGCAATAGGGAGTCAAAAGCGATCTTTTAGGTATTTTTTTTTTATTAATTCAAGTATCCTAATTTTAAGTTTTTTGAAACTCTCAACTTAAGAAAAGTCACCACTGACAACGTACGGTATTTAAAAAATTACAAAAAGAAACTTATTTTTAAAAAAATATAACTTATTTCCTTACAAAATAAAGTTGAATGCCAAATTTGATCAATCTGGCCTCTTTAAAAAGCATTAACCATAAACATTTTGGTTTGGCCATATTTACATTTTGATGATTTGGATGTGCTGAGAGTATTTGCATTTGGCCATTTTTGCGAGTTTTTGGCCAGAAACTGCCTTTCCCCTTCCCAATTTCTTCTTCACTGTATTGGCTACATCAAAGGAAGTCGAAAGGACATTGTTGTGTGGTGTTGACAGATACAGGTTGTCTGTCGACTTTGGTCGGTATAGTTCTTTGATATGAGAACGGCATGTCTCATTTTTCCACCCTTTAATTCTATTATTCGTTGTACAATCTATCTCATTTGGACCAATCCATTATCATTTTATACGTATAGATTATGTGTGACTTTAATATTCAGAATTTATTTTATTTAAATATTAATTAATTTATTAAAAATATTACCTATTTTATTACTATAAATTAAATAAAAATATTACTTATTTTATTAAAAATCATCTACATAGCAATTTCTGACATCTAGACGCAAACCAAAAACATCTAGATTTGGATGAAAAAACACATCTAAATCGGCAACACTGAGCAAAGGACATTACTCTCATGTCGGTATGTCAACCAGTCAGAGACGGCAATTGATGCTAGAGATGTTAGCGAATCTAAGAAAAATTCCAATGTGTTTTTTTGCTCGGATCGTTTTTATGTGAAAGGTAAAACGTTTTTTGTTGTCTTCTTTCAGCTGTGCGAAATAGCAACGGAAGTCATTCGTGTAGACGCCATGTCCGGTTTAGACAGCCTCCCCGGTAAGGAACGGAAATGGCAAACGTCTTCATGTTTGAGTGAAAACATTAAAGATCTATCTTTTTCTTTTCTTTTTTCTTTTTTCTTTTTCTTTTTTAATAGTAATACCTCTCTTAGGGCTCTAGATACGTTCCTTAAAAAATGTAGCGCTAAACGAAACAGCGAAACATTATAATATAATAGTTTTTTTCGCTTAACTTATGTGGAAGTCACACATCAAAGTGACTAACATAACCAAGCCGATGCAAATGATTCGCAACGCTTGATTTGGATATTTTGAGTATGTTGGTTATCCTGCATCGCATATCGTTGATTATTTACAAGTAATGTCTTTTCCCCCTATAGTTTTGAGAGGGTTCATTAACATTCAAATAGTTCTTCTTGTTGTTTGTGTTGTTAACACAACGTTTCGGCCGTTCCATTCTTCGGCGTTCCTCAGGCATAATATCCGAATGTGATGGGGTAAACAGAACTTTTTAATTTCAAAGGAGGTAACCCTTATAACGTAGGATTCGGGTGTTTCTTTATCCTTGTCTTGTCGGGTTTGGGTTAAAAGATGTATTGAAGTGTTTCTTTTTCTTTTTTTAATTCCAGTGAGTGTGACAGTGCGTCATTACTATGAGATGGATTATCGTATACGAGAGCCACCCTACATCACATCTGATTACATGGAACTCTATCACAAGGTGTAGTAGAAAGATATTATATTCCTTCCCTTTCTTCAGATTTCTCGTAGGATTAAATCACAAAACACCTTTTGTGCTCATCTGTCTGTAATCTGAAATCAATGTTTTTAAAGATGAGACCCAAGATTAATTCCCACTTTTTCAATGAGCCCTCATGTTCTATATAAACTAAAAACAATGTCTAAGTACCGAGTAACTAAACGATTCTTTGCTGACATAACCAAACAAAATTGAAATATGTCTTTAATAAAGCTTTTACAGACTTTCATAGGCTTCGAAATATAGCATCAAGTTGCCTAAAAAGCTTTTAAAGTAAGTTCTCAACAGGTTTATCAAATTCTTAAAACGTTCCCAAGAAGACCTTCATGGTCTTTGTGGCCCTTAACAAGAAGTTTGTCAACATTTTGGGGGCCTTCACAGCTTTTACGATATATTTTAAAAGTTGCGTGTGTACGGTCAAAAACATTCTCTAAATGCCTTTAAATGGAATACTTTTAAAAGGCCTCTACATTTCAAAATAAACCTGAATAACGCTAAAATCGCCACATACAATGCGTTGGGCGTTTGAACATCTTTTGGTGTATTTGCCTCTTTTTTCGATTTCTCGAATTCTCTCTTGAGTAAATCATGGGAATTGCATGAAGTGACCATCCACGGCATATATTGCCGTATATTCCGACATATTCGACATTTTAAGTATTGAGTATTTTCCCGAATGGATCATATTAGTAAGTTTAGACCCTATGAACTTGACACTCTGATGGACACAATTCAGCCTTATGTTGGAGAGTCGACATCCGGCGAATATTGGATTAAATTGGAATGAATCACTAATCCTAATTCAATTCCACCTCATTTTACTTTCTCGCCTTCTCCCTTTCTCGGCGGCCAGGTTCATCGAAATCTTTATATTTCAGCCCTACCACTTTGCGTACCCCTACCCGCCCCCTTTGCGGTCTTTGTTGCGAGTCCATTCACAGAGCCCCTCCACTTCCGATGTAAATGTTTGTCAAACTCCGTAACAAGAACAATCCTTACCAAAATTAGGGGTGTAAACCGAGATGCAAAATTCACATTCGCCTACCGGGATTTGAACTCACGACCAACTGATTGCCAGGAGTCTGTCTTACTGACTGAACTAAATTGAGAAGTCTCAGATATTAACGAAAGTTTATCATACAGATACGCTCGGACTTATTTCATTCTAATAAATAAATACATTTATACAAAAAGACATATTTTTATAATTTATTTATTTTATATACAATACAAAAGTTGCAGGAATCATCTTCAGTCGGAATAGAAGTTGAACTGGAGTGTGTTACCCTGCAGCAGCCAGTCACGTTTATTTTTAAAGTGTGACAGACAGACGAACGAACAAGTAGCTTATTATGATATAGACTTGTTACTTTTATTTATCAATATTTCTTTTCTTTGTATTCCAGGGTGAAATGAAATGGAAAGGAGACCCTGAACCAATGCCATTTTTATCGACGACGGTGCCTCCATTAGTTGATATTGATCGGATGCTTTACCTCCAGATCTCCGACCATCTGTTCAATAGTTACTGCCGTGCTGCCTTTAGCCACAACATGCTTTCCTTCGATGTCACTGACCAAGAAGTAAGTAATAGGTCTGGTTAGTCACTCAATAGAAACCGTCATCATATGACCAATGTCTTTTGGCAGCATGCCATGTTGGGGTGATTTAAAAAAATGGAAAAAGGGGTGATCAATGAATAAGTTACTTCTCTCACCTTTTGTTGGGCAGTGATCACTAAAAGAGTCTGAATTTTCAAAAAACAAACGTGAATGCTGCCAGACACAAACTAAGCGACCAATTTAGGTCACGAAAAAGTTTTTATTCTTCTTTTATTTTGTTTAATTTATTCATTTTTCCCATTTGTATTTGGAAAGTCCAACTGTGTCAAACAGGTGACAAGACTTGGCGCCCTGGGCGACTGCTCGTTTTGCCGGTATCTTGGCCTTCCCTGGCTGGCCATGAAAGAATCAGAATATTGTGTTTTATCTGCATTCTCCATTACATCTGCAATTATCTTGACATTTTATGTGTCCTATGCATAAGTGAATTTCTTTCGTTTAATGGCAATTTGTGTTCGTGTGTGAATGAATCTTTATCTGTATTGTGCTGAAAAGAAAAGAAACCTTTCACATCAAATCCATTATTATTCTTTTTGCAATATACCGTATTTCCCAGATGATTTAAAGGGGTGATCAATGAATAATAATCATCTTTTGTTAAATCACTAAAAAGTCTGAATTTTCAAAATACAAGCGGGCACAAACTAAGGGATCAATTTAGCATAAACCAACATTGTAAATTGAACGCCCCACCAAAAACCTATTATGGGTGGAGGGGCTTTAAAGAACAAAAAAAACAAATGGTAAAACGTACCCTATAATTAGTTAGGTATTTTTTCGGGAAAATATCTGAGTATTAAATAGCTTACCGTACTAGCAAATCCAAATCGCCAACTCTACGGTGTCATTTTCCTTTCTGTTACAGCTAATTATCACATTTTGGTTCAAATTATCAAATATTTTACAGGAAAAGAATTGCGTCTTATCAGCCAGAAAATACGGTAATTGTTGCTGATACAATTGATGGGAATATTATATTAAAATTCAAAAACTTCCTTTGGAAACAATATAACAAGCATTTTTATGCAATGATTACACATAAATCGATTGTGTTATGACTTAAATTGCTCTGATATTCTTATTTTTTTTCTATAGATTCCAGGTCATCTGCTGAAAACGAGCTGTAAGGAAGGAGAATATTGTATTGGTTCAATACTCCCTGTGGTAAGGACTATCAACATCTCAAAATGATGGCTAGATTATTGCAATAAGCAATATGGAATTGAATTTATTTAAGTACACAACTCTATGCTGAAAAACAGAATATTTAAGTGTAACTCCAAAATTCCCAATGCCAATAGGCATCAAAAAGATAATGATTCGCACTGGTTACACCGTGCAAAGCGATCGTTGTTCCTGGGTCGTGTAATGTCGTCTGATATTAGTGCCTTTGTTGTTTGTTTGTTTGTTCTATTTCTGTTTAGCTGTATATAGTTTGAACGCTTTTGGTTCATAACTGTATTTAGCTGTGTTTAAGAAAAAGAAGCAGCGAGAAACAATCACACGTATTTGCTGGGCTGTTCCCTGTGCAGAAGAGAGCCTTCACTGCTGTCACTTCCGGCCCGCGTTTGTGGGACTGGAAACAGAATGGGGCTGCTGGGAGCTTGCTTCGGCATGTTTATTTATTATTAATCGTAAGAATAATTAATACATACATATATAGACATTAATACATGCATATATAAACATTACAGGTAGTGAGTGCTATTTTCTGATTGCTTATGAGTAAAAAGTATAGAAAATGGCTATTATTCCCTTCAAACTTTGCTTTTGTGGCCAGGATAGTTGATATTCATAAGCAATTGTTATTCTTACTTAATACAATTCAAAATGTCCATTGTCCAATTGAAAATAAGTAGGTTTCAAATTATCACTGTTCTAGTCGCAAAAGCAAAGTTTGAAGAGAATAATTGACATTTTCCACACTTTTTAGACATAATCAATCAGAAAATGACACCCAGGAGCAAAAGGAGTTTCTCAGTTTTATCAAATAAAAACCGGTTGAATTATTTGAGTGGACCAATGTCTGAAGAAGAAAACACTTTGGGAAGCGGACACAGCTAGTTTATAAAAATCCCAAGAAATAACTTACAAATAAATCGACAGCACTGTTAATCGGTCATATAATCAGCCAGATGTATGTCTATAGTTTTTGTCTTTAAGGAGATAACCATTAGTAGTCTCCGTTGTTTATATTTTTTTATAAAATAATGTAAAAATAACCTGATTTCAAATCAAAACTTAAATGTAAAGTTCAGTTTAACAACTAGTTTTGTGATTCTAAATTCAGTGATACTACGGACAGATGAAATGAAAATGTCACCCTTTATTAATATTTGTCAGTTTTTTGTTAAGTTGCTAAAAGATCCAGGATATACGAGATGTGTGCGAAAAATATCCATCCATTTTGAATATCTCAAGAACCGGTTGCACGGCCCTGATGTAACTTGTTAACCTTACTGTGCATGTGTGAACGGACACTCTCCCATGAGGTTACTCAGTCGGCAGTGAGATGCCACTGAGTGAGCTTCTTTTTTGCAAATGCGTAAAAAAATGATTCATTCTGGTTGACCATAAACATGAAAATGCAGAGCAACAGAATGCTTTTGATATTTTTTAGTACAATGCAATTGCAAAATTATTTCAGTACACCCTTCATTTTTTTGACACAATACATCGAATTCAAGCTGCACTGAGGGTTGCCAGATTTGGCCAGAAGAGGAGATAATCTGATCTTTATCTCAGAGACTAACCTAACACAGGCGTTGGAGTAGTGTTGAATTTGGAAATCGAGCGAGTCTGGAGACATAGGTTCAATACCTGCGTCTTGAGTCGGGCCAAGTTTCGTGCTTCTCTCTTGAGCTCTTTTTTTCCTGTTTGCTTACCTATTCTTTTTTCTTATTCACTCGACTCACACTCTGCCCCCTCCCCCTCACACTCCCTTCTCTATCTCCATCCCTCTTTCTTATACTCTCTCCCTCTCTCCCATACTCTCTCTCTCTCTCTGTTTGCTATTGTTATTGCTTTCTCTTGATGTTAAATACGGCTTCTTCTTATGACTTAAATATGAAATCCAAAACCAAAGATTTCTTCCAACACGTCAGCGGAAAACCGTTATAAACTGAAAAGGCAGACTAAAAAAAGAAATAATTTAAAATGAATGATCTATTTTTTTCAGGTTGGACTTCGATTCCCAAATGAGACAGTAAGGCTATCGATGACCAGCAGACAAGCCCCGCATTGGGTCTTTAATGATATTATCCAACTGACTCTAACGGGGTCGTTAAGCTTTGATATTTTCCTCAAAAATGGAACCGCTGTAAATCTATTTAAACTTAACATGGTAAGTAATTTCCTATATTTACACAGGGCAGGGCAGAGCTGGTAATAAGCCCAGGCCAGATGGGATATGTAGGCCCCGTTTCAAACTGCTCGTTAACTCTTTCCTCCCTGACAGCCAAATTTTCAGTGATTATTCCCAATGTATCATTCCAAGTCCAGTGAAATAAAATCATGACAAAGTTCATTGAAAAAAGTATTATTATTGATTGATTGGCATTGTTATGATTTAGATCTGTGTATGATTTAGTAAATTTATTTTTGTTGTTGCCCAGGAAATAATGCAATAATGAGATCACACTTTTACACGTGATCAGGGCATGAGTGAAATTTATTATCACGCCTAGAGGCGTTATCAGGGAAGAAAGAGTTAATAAGTATTTTTGTAATCAGTGCTAAATACATATGATATATCGCATGGAATTGGATAAAGTTCAGACATCATCTTCTTTTGAATGCATTGTATTTTTTGTTTCTTTTCATTAAAGGATTTGAGTGCACACATGAGTGCACTTATTGAAAACAGTAAAGTCTTCTTAGAAATTTTCGACTACAAGTAAGTCGCATTTTTATGTTAAACATTTCATTTTTTACTTTTCTTTTATAACATTAATAATAACATTAATAATAACATTAATAATAACATTAATAATAACATTAATAATAACATGATAGTAATAACATTGATTGTTGAAATGAAATGTATGGAACATTTTAACCGTACTATTATTTTGTACTTAAGAATAGAACAGGTCTGGTTAGTCACTCAATAGAAGCCGTCACGTGACCAACGACTTTTGGCAGCATGCCATGTTGGGGTGATCAATTAAAAGATTTGAAAAAGGGTTGATCAATAAATAAGTTACTCCTCTCTCCTTTTGTTGGGCATTGATCACTAAAAGAGTCTGAATTTTCAAAGAACAAATGTGAATGCTGCCAGACACAAACTAAGGGACCAATTTAGCATATAACTTACATTGCAAATTGAACCCCCCCCCCCCACTAAAAACCTGAGGAGTGAATGTTTAAATTTTCAGCCCTCTAGCTCCATTGGTGTGGCCAGTACGCAAGACGCATATACATAGCCAGCCAGACCTGCTTAAAAACTGAAGAAACCTATTGTCTTTAAGCAGTATCAATTAGGCCCCGATTTAGACTTGATTTTAGGTGATGTCCTAATCTAAATAAAGCTTGGAGGCCACTTGTTAAAATATTATACCAAAACTTAAAAATATATATGACTTATAAAATCTTTAAGGTCTCCCTGGAGTTTGTGTAGCCAGGACTGGCCCATCCATTATATGAACCTAGCTGGTCACCTAGGGTGCAAAGTTCCTAGAGGTGCACTCCAAACTAAAAAAATAGTTGTTAGAATACAACTGTGGGTACAAATTTTAAGTCTCGCCTAAGGTGCTTGAAACCTATGCGCCAGCCCTGTGTGAGGCCCTAAGCTGTGGCTTATTTAGCTCCTGTCTAAATCTGATACTGGTATTAATCCAGAAATCTAGAGTTTCTGATACAGTCATGATTTCTTTGGCTGTAAAACAAATGTTCTCAGAGCTCTCAAATTAAATTCATATCAAAAGTTATGCCGCTTTGACTTAAGTAAGCAAATATTAGTGTTATTAATAACCTCTTAGCTGTGGAACAAGCAAGCAGCCATTGTCAGTATTGGCGAAGTTAAATTATCCAAGTTGACAAAAGTCAGACAAAAGTCAGACAAAAGTCAGACAAAAGTCAGACCTCTGCAGACAGTATTTCTACTCTCCTCAAGCCGGCATAAAAGTCCCCAACAAATATTCCAGACACAATAATCCAAGTTTTCAACCAAATTGTTAAAGACTTCACAGTGAACATTTTGAACATTTTATTTTCGTGTGAAAACAAAGGTATACAATTTGTATAAAAAGTATACAATTTGTATAAAAAGTATACAATTTGTATCTACAAGCACACATCAAAATAACCATATTTACACAATACCTTGGGCCTTAAACCTTTGTGGTGGTGTAATAAACATCATAATTCTTCAAATGGTTCTTCGGACGATTGAACTCCTTCTTGTTATTTGTGTCGTAAATACGAAAATATAATTCTTCTTAAAATCATTTACATCTGTTGACATATTCCGGTAATCTATTACAAAGTCCCACCACTCTATTACTAAAAAAGAATTTTCTGATATTCAATCTACTTTTATTTGCTTCTACCATACATGTGTGGCCTCCCAGTCCCTTGTACCCCCTTCTAGTAAAAAATACATCAGGTTTTACTGATTCTAAACCATGTATTTCCAACTTTACAAATAAGCAATAGAAGACTTTACACTGGTATAAAATGTATTAACTAAAACATTAATTATGTAGCCAAAGTAACATGGGCCCCGCATTTTCAAGGGCCCCGCGCTAAATGCTTGCAAGCTATCAATTCCAATTCAGTGATTCTGTACTTGCTCTATTACTATAGTACTATACTGTCCTCAACTTTCATAAATGACTGGGTGTTTAAGGTTAGCAATTTTAGCCAATTTTAACCTTTAATTGGAGTTATTATTTTAATACAGTTATTAATGGGAGAGTGGTATCTATGTGATACATATACAATGCATAAATACAAAGGTAATTGAAACAGAAGTCATGCCGCGACACAAAGATCAAAATGAAAATGAACAGGTCTGATTAGTCACTCAATAGAAACCGTCACATGACCAACGTCTTTTGTCAGCATGTTATGTTGGGGATGATCAATTAAAAAATTGGAAAAAGGGGTGATCAATGAATAAGTTACTTCACTCGCCTTTAGTTGGGTAGTGATCACTAAAAACGTCTGAATTTTTAAAAAAACAAGCTGACACAAACTAAGGGATCAACTTAGCATAAACTTACATTGTAAATTGAACACCCCCCCCCTAAAAACCTATTTGAGTGAGGAATTTTCTAGACATAATAAGGAGTAAATGTTTAAATTTTCAGCCCTCGAGCTCCAATGGTGCGGCCTGTACATGTCATACATACATACATAGTCATCCAGCCAGACCAACTTGAAAATTTAAGAAACCTATGTTGACAGTCTATGCAAGTAAAAATGTATGCGTTTTAATATTAGTATTTTCTCAATTTAGGGCCCCCTTATAACAAAAGCTCCACAGGCCCCGCATTCTACAGGCCCCACACAAGCTTAATCAGGCCCTGATTATGATGGAAGCAAATCAGATTTTGACTGCTGTGACTGATTTTATGATTGGTGAACATTGATTCTTGCATTCTTAGAGACTTTGAAAACATTCAAATGGTTCTTCGGACGATTGAACTCCTTCTTGTTATTTGTGTTTTTGCCCTTCTTCAGGTGTAAAATCCGAGTGTGATGGGTTAAACAGAAATTATGTTTAAAGCGAATGGCCCAGATGTTTCTGTGTCTTTGTCCTGTCGGGTTTAGATTTGTTGAGAAGTGGAAGCCACATCGGGTTGAAATCCGCACTTGTCTGGCTAATGCATTTAGTCAACATTTTGATGTGAGCCTGAAACGTCGTGTTTACAACACAAATAACAAGAAGTATTTAATCATCTGAAGAACCATTTGAATATTAATGACCCTTCTCAAAACTATAGAAAATGACTTTGAAAATGTTTTGAGAATTCAAAAAAGGACAACTATTCGCAGTTCTTTAAATGTTAATTTCTTTCTTTTTCAGTTTCACAACTTCCAGAATCAGGGGGAAGATAATTCAGCCAAATTTCAACGTAAGTAAAGTAACTAACAATTTTTTTTTGATTGTTGGAGAATGTAACATTGGGCATTAAATAACCATTCTTCATCCAAACTGATATTTCAGATATTCTTTCTTCAAACTTTTGTTTCTAATCATGAACTTCTGAAGATCATAAAAACAACTAGCATTCCAAGGGAAATTATGAATCAGTGCCACCCATATATGCTGTGTTGGGGGTGATCAATAAAAAAGTTGGAAAAAGTGGTGATTAATGAATAAATTACTTCTCTCGCCTTTTGTTGGGCTGTGATCACTAAAAAGGTCTGAATTTTCAAAAATCAAGCGGTCATAAACTAGTGACCGATTTAGCATAAACTTACATTGCATATTCTATATTCTAAAGATTAAAAGTCAAGGGAGATAATTTATAGAAACTATGAAGAAAGCAATGGCCATATAGTCACCAGTGGCAAGTCATAAAATTCAGCATTTTTCTAACCCCAGCCAAGGGGACATGTGAAGTCATACTTCCCAAAACACGTTGGGCTTGTTGAGTCCTAGGAGAGACAGAGCATCCTTGTGTTTTCATTTAATGTCTGACAGGAAGCTAGTGTTTTAGAGATGAAATTATTAAATGAAAACACAAAGATACTCTGACTCTCCAAGACTCAACAAGCCCAAAGTGTTTTGGGGAGCAAGACTTCACCCATCAGAAAAATGCTGAATTTTATGACTTGCCACTCGCTTTCTTCATAGTTTCTATAAATTATCTCCCTTGACTTTCGCTCTTTAGAATACATTTTGCATCGATCATTACTCACTTCTAATTACTAATTATGGTTACACACAAGCATTTCATTCAAAATTATTTTACATGACAATTATGATGCTCCACACCCCATAAAGTCCAGCCCCTAGTCAACCATTATTGTTAATGGTTTACTCACTGCTATAGATCGATGACCTGAGTTAAGTTGTCATAAAAGCAACTAAAAAATTAAGATTCAAAGAAAATAGTAGTCAGCAGGGCCAGATTAGCATATACGCCAACTATGCCACAGTGTAGGGCCCAAGACATTGATGGTGCCTACAAATAAATAGCAATATAGAATTTTATCACTATTCCTTTGGGAAAAAATTGATCATGAATAAAATAATTACTTAATACATTTAGCACGTGAAA
>VCCN01004895.1:1868271-1879367 GCA_006491835.1 Architeuthis dux
AAAAAAAAAAAAAAAAAAATTTCATCTTTCCTTCCACGAAAAAGCAGATTACTGATTATCGTAATATAACATGAATTAAGGTTTTTTTTTATAGTTAAGAAAAGGAATTTTCTTTTAAATCCGCTGGAGACTAAATAATTGTAGATAGATATGTAATGTACCAATAGGAGTAATACAGGTACCTTGAATAGTGCGGTTAATTCGGTCCAAAATTCTGTACTGTTCAAAACCGCATTAACCAAGATATGGTATTATAATTTAATGTTTTTCCTTTATCATATACCCACATTAATTTGTACAGCAATACCGTACTACACAAAAAGACACTATTCAAGGTATTCTTGTGTATATAGTATACACATTTCTTTTTTTACACTCGAATACAATGCAATTTTTGACCCTGATTTTCTTATATTCAATTTCTCGCATTATACACGAGTGGACTCGGAAAATAATCCTCTCCGCAATTAGTCCCCCACCCATTTATTTAAATCTGAAGTTTCTTTTGCAGAGAGATACAATCAGAATGTAAATGCACAACCCTTTCATTTATAAAACAGAAAATCCTTCATATTTAAGTAAAATATTTATTAAAAACAAGAATGAGGTTTAATAAAGAGCAAATGAAAAAAAAAATGTGACCTATTTTTCTTAGTCCGTTTTAGTTACGGAAGTAGAAATCCTTATTATAAAAAAAAAAAAAAAAAAAAAAAAAAAAAAAAGACAGACTTCAAATCTTTAGTTAAGAACTTCTTTAGAGTTAAAGTTACCAAACTTAATATCAAAAATAGTCAGAAAAAAAAAAAGACTATATTCCAGTTTTTCATTTCAACTTTAAATGCTAAAACGGAAGTAGCTATGTAAAGTTTTCAAATATTGTACTTCGATTTTCCCAGGTTTTATTACTTAAAAAGCCGATTTGTTTAAATTTTAAGATTCAATTTAAATAATTGGCACAATGTAGGGAAGGTGGTCCCGATTGTAACGATTCACTGTTAAAAACGGTAGGCAAATAAAAGAAATTTAAATTTATTCAAAGCAATATTTACTTCTTTCATTAAATTCTTTTTGTGCGTCTTTTCAAATTCGAGTGAGTGAAACTTTTCTAATCGGGACCACCTTACCTACGTTGTACCTTTAATTTTAAGTAAGTATGAATCACTCATTTTGTTAGAAAAAAAACCAACAGACTTTAAAAAACGAGTAAATAAGTTTTAAAAACTCCAACTAAAAAAAAAATCTCCAAAACTAAAAAAGCTGAAAATCTGGTTGAAGAGATGCGTGATTTATATTAATAGCTTTTCTTGTTGAGAAAAGAATTTAAAGGTTAAGATTTGGATAATAATACCAAATGGCTAATTTATCATTAAAAAGATTTTCCGTATTCTTCCGTGCCTAATAATATCAATAAGACCTTCGTTTCTTCTGGAAATTGTCAGTTGAGAAAAATTAATTTTTCCAAGCCAAGGTACAAGGATTTAGGAACGAAGATTTTAAAAAGGATTTTTTTTTTTTCCTTCAAAGTTAGAGAATAATAATTTAATAAAGACTTTAAAACTTTCGCATCCAACAAGACAGGAAAATCTAGAAGGTTGTTAATTAAACTAATTTGTTTTACTATAATTAATTATTATTAATCTGTAGATAATTATTAATCAAGGAAGTTGAGTCGAACGAACAAGGATGGAAAATTATCTCCCTTCACGAAGAAGCCGACCATGCCAGCTTTTAAGGTCTTTCTTTTCTCCCCCCCACCTTTTATATTAGACAATTTCACTGGAAATTTGAGAATTAAACCTTATTTAAAGCCTAAAACAAACAAAGCATGGAATCAGATACATTTTAGTAATAATGGTGAAGCGTAGAAACGTCGTAAAACAATTCAAATATTAATTAAAATAGAAAGAAAAAAAAAAGATTAAATCTGGAGGAAAGACCGACATTATCACATGCTGAGCCAACTAACAAGAGCCGAACTGATTTAGTGAAGAAAAGAATTGAAAAGAAAACTTGCCAGTAAACTTTCTGATATCCGTTCGATAGAAAAGGGTTGAAATATTCTGGTTGTAGATTATTAAGCGCAAAAGAAAGACCTTTAAATAGTTTTTTTCATCCAAAAATGAACCACTTACCTTCTGGTAGTCTGTCTCTTTCCGTTTAGAAATTGTCTGAACCAAATCTCGTTACGAAGTCTCGGGGATTAATTATAAACGAGACCAAAGATGGCGACCGGACGTGTTTGCTCCGTGTGGGCGAACGGTTTAAGATGTCGATTACAACACATTCAGGTTAGAATTCAAAGATCTAATTTATTTTTATTTTCAAGAAAATGCCTGTCTTTTTATTTCCGAAATTTATATACACAATGTTATGATTAAATGTTTTTTACAAAATTTAACACTTGTACTTATTTTCATTTTAGGAAGAGTTATGTCCCTTTGATGTGCATTTTTAAAGGATACGCTCAAAAGTTTTCGTTTCAACTTCAATTAATTTACTCTTGTTATTAAACTAATTAATTAACAATATATTACTGATTGTTTTATACCAGTACTGTAATTCTTGGCGAATAAATTTGTCAAACTTTTTTATTTCAGGTTATTTACAAAAAACACGTGATTTTTATGAGATGAAAACACGCGATTTCGTTCTCATATCTGAACTTTAAAAAGATGTATTTTGTACAAAGTTTCATTTGAAAACCTGAACAAATTAAAATAACCTTTTATATATTTTTTTAAACAAGATATGAACATTAATTTTTATCTTTTTAATATCTTTATTTTAAAATCCTGTTTTTCTTTCAGGTCGACTGTCATCAAAGGGTAAAATATGATTTGAAAGAATTTGAAAATAATCCTACTGTTTAACGGCATAAAATCAAAAATAAATATTTATCCAAAATTTATGAATAATTTATTTAAAGATTCTGTTTAATTAAGTGTATTTTTGTAGACAACGTATTTTTCTTCTTGTGTATTTTGATGTGTTTTGAATGAATGACCTTCATTTTTTCTTCTGGAAATCTTTCATTTTTTTAGGAAAATTAGGTTTTAAATTTGTCTGGGGTTATTTAAAGTGAAATAAAGGATATTAACGAAATTCGCCTGGAAATAAAAACCGGTGGATTTTTCAAGAAAAAGTTAGAATTATCATCTATTAACAACTAGATCGCACTACTCAGAAAGCGCAAGCCTCTGCCAACGCTGTACATTAACTCAATCGAAAACAAATTCCTGGATCCGCCCCAAAAATCACTTCTTCCTTAGCACATGGCCCACCCTTCCACAAAATTTCATTGAGAACTTTTGGAGATATCGTGTGGAAAGACATGAGCGAATAAATGTATGAAAAAAAAGTGGGAAAATATCTCAATCGAAAATAAATTCTTGGATCCGACTAAAAATTTAATCATTTCTTCTTTTTTAAAAAATTTTTTTTTTTAGATATGATGTGGACAGATAGATATAAGTTGACTTTTTAAACATTAAAGATCTCTCCAAAACTAGAGGTTAAACATTAAATACTTATTTTCCAACATAGTTTCCTTCCTTGTCAATGTACTTAACCCAACACTTCTCAATTATTCACATAGATCGAACAGAATACAAAAAAATTTCAGATCAAAATTCGATTAATAACTGTCTACAGACTTATTGCTCATCCCTTGTGAAGTTGCTGGTACATAGCAAAGGTGAAAATAAGTCCACAGTATCTAATGGAGGGAGGGAAGAAATGGTAATACCAAAGCTTATTGTCTATAATTTTGAGAAGAGTCGTTAAGATTCAAAGAGTTTTTGGACAATTGAGCTCATTCTTTTTGTTACTTTTATTGTTTCAGCCAATCCATTTTGTAAATCTGCTTTGTACTATGATACAACCAATTTCAATCATACTTGTATTATATTAAAACAGGCCAATATAGTTTTATTATCCATGAGAGAAAGGCTGTGCCAAAATTATCTTGAAACGATTTCAAGTTTACATTGGCACAAGCATTCAGACCGCATATACTTTTGTCACAGGAAAAAGAAATTGCACAGCATAAGATTTTTGCACTCACTGACTACTACAAATTAGAGGGAACATTGCCCCGCACACACACACACCCACCCACTGATTCTTAAAAATTAGAGGGAATATTGCCCCGCACACATCCACTGATTATTAAACATTAGAGGGGACATTTCTGACGAGTGACTTCATTGGAATATAACATAAGTAGCCAAGATGAAGATATCAGTTCAACTGAATTCTGGAGTTGAAGTCTAACCCTTTATGGGGCAAGTGACTATATATGATCATCTGCAGACCTATCGGCAACATGCAAATATTGTAGCCACAAAGACAACATAATCCGCACCAATGTGATCTGCAAGCTTTGCAAAGTACACTTGTGCTTGAACAAAGACAAACTGTTTTGAGGCATACCACACCCCATTAAATTAGCCTGTTTTTGGCCCGAACAATAAAATTTAAAAATCAACCTGGAGGTGTTATTTTTTTTATCTCTATTCATTATATTGAATGTTATTCTTTAATTCTATGTCTTTATTTAACTTTCTATTTTAATCTTTAATTTAAAAAAAATATTTTCCATTTTGGGGCGGGGCACATATATGATCACTTCATCAGAGGGTGTTTTCCCCCATAAAAATTTAAAAATTCAGAAAACTTGCAACTGTAAATATCTTGTAATTAGGTCAAGTTTAACATACAAAAGGTTGTTTTTTTTAGGGGTGCCCTATAAAGGGTTAATATTATTTATTTTTTTATTTTTTTTGTTACTGACAAACTTTTAAGCTCATGAGTTGAGAAATGTCATATGTGCAATCCATAAGTCACTATGACAGCTAAGTATATGTTCAAAAGCACATTTTCAACATTCTTTTTCAGAACTCTTAAAATATTTATTGAATTCTTTGTATTTTGGATGTAATCCGTTTGGGTCTGACCTGTTTTTGATAAACTTTTTCAAATACACATACTTGATTTTTGGTTTTCCAAAGCAATTGTAAATGTCAAGGAAGATTTTGATGTCCTCCTTTTCGTATAATAGAATACTTTCATGGGCAGAAGTTTGAGTCTCGGGTGGTACATTTAGGTTTTTATTTCATTTAATAGATTAAATAGGTGGCGGTGGGTTGTAGGGTCTCTGCTGTCTGATTACTGAGCCATTAATGGGGCCTCAAAAAGAAGAGCCATGGAGGTTGCAGAGAGGGCCTCCAGAGGCTCTGAATCAGAAGTGATCCATGGGCCAATGCCGCTGGGACACACATCAGGGCTTGATCAATCCAGGCTGGGTCGCCTGAGCGAGGGTGTATAATGTTGAAAGACCTGAAACACCCAATGGCCTCGGAACATCACTGACAATGTCTCTAGCTTAACATCACATGGGGAGATCACAAGACAGTACGTTATATTAGAGAACAAACAGGGATATAAAAACCATCAGAAAACTCAAATGGCAATGGGCAGGCCATGTTCATGTTGCAAGAATGTCAGACAACCGTTGGATATGGATGGATCCCCAGAGATCATTTGCAAAATTATGGCTGGCAAAAAATAAGATGACATGACAAGTTCAGATGATATTGGTTCCTCGATCGAGAGGTCTGACAAATCTTGAGGAAGGTCTATGTCTAACGACGGACATTGAAAGGCTGATGATGGTGAAAAGTTACATGAAATGTAACTAGATGTTGATTAAAGCCATTCTGAATTGTTAAAAGTGTCTAGGTTTTTCATTATTTTGTTAATATCTGATCAATACATTGGTTAATTGTACTATATATATTTGAGTTTATTTGAACGTTAATATTGGATCAATGTTTTTTCGGAGCCGTTGTGAGTTTTTAGAGCGTTACCTGGAAATGGAATCTACCCAATCTTAGCCATTTAAAAAAAAAATCTAGCCACTTTTAGCCATTCAAAATGTATTAGTATGAAAAAAAATATGAAAATGTGAAAACAAAGAGTGATGATAATGGTAAAAAAATGCTTATCAATACTATGTCCATACCTGAACTGGTTTCTGTTTTGGCTTAGAAATGAGAAACCATAAATGATAAAAATTAAAAGATCATTTTATAGGCAAATTTGTTTAATGCTTTGTGATGTCATAATGTTAGAATTACTCATTTATTAAAAATGTATAGCATTTTGTAAGTCTGCATACTAAATTATTGAAAAACAAATTGTGTATATAAAATTTACAAAGCCATCATGGCATAAGGAAATAGTCATCTACAACCTTTTTAGCTTTACTTTTTTTCAACTGAGAGTATTGTTCTGTTCATCAAAATTCCACTAGTGTACTTCATGAATTGTTTATATAATAATAATTAGAAACCATCAACTGTCTACATAGGTTTCTTCAGTTTTCTGGTTGACTGGCTATGACCTCAGATCTGGTTGGCTGGCTGGCTGGCTATGTATCACATGTACAGGCTGCACCAATGGAGCTAGAGGGCTGAAATTTTAAACATTTACTCCTTATTTCTAGAAAAAACGTTTGGTTTTTTTTCACCCCCCCACCCCTACTTTTTGGGGGCGTGGGGTTCAGTATGCAATATAAGTTTCTGCTAAATTGATCCCTTAGTTTTGTGTCCGCTTGTTTTTTGAAAATTCAGATATTTTTAGTGATCACTGCCCAACAAAAGGCGAGGGAAGTAACTTATTCATTGTTTTTTGGTTTTTTTCTTCAATTTTTCTAATTGAAGCATGTTGTCAAAAGACGTTGCTTGCATGATGATTTCTTTAATAACAATAATAATCTACGCTATATAATATTTTCATTCATTTCATGGTGAGATGTTTTAGGTTATATCTAATATGACTCATAATGCTGAGTTATACTGCCTCTTGTTCTTCTTTAGATAATTTTTTCTAAATGGTTTTAAAAATATCAAGGTCTGTTTTCAAGAAATGTTTGAAAAGTACTATGATGTGTTTTCTTGTATTGTCTGTCATTCTGAATTTATCTCACATAATTTTTTCTTTGGTTTTAACTTTTCTGTACTATTTTACAAATAACCGTAGACATATTCATAATAGAACAAGATTATTTTGCTCATTCTAAAAGTCATTAGCAAACAACAAACTATGTACAATATTTACTTGTGTACAATGAGAGAAATTTAATATAAAAAATCAGGGTCAATAGGGAGGGGGGGCATTGTTACCTTTTCCGTGTTAGATTTCACTGTACTATGTTTGTCTGGGGACCTCAGAACGGCATTTCTTTCTTCACATATTTTGAATTTTTTGATCAGATTTTTCACTTTATCTGTGAATTTATTTTTCCAAAATTTCATTTTCAAATGAAAGCGGAAAAGCTTGACCATTTAAAACTGTATTTTATTAAATTTAACTACAAAGGATATAAGTAAGGGTTCAGGTTATAAGTCAATTACGAACAATTACGGATTTAAAAAAGTAACACTTGAGTGGAAAAAACTATTAGGGTGTGTAGTGCCTGTTGATTGGCCACTTGAGTGCTGAGTCAGTGGAAGAAGAACCAATCAGCAGCAGTAGCCATGGGACTTATGACAACATGTTAGGAAAATCGTCCACCAAAGCTGTCAATGTAGGTTTCTTCAGTTTTTAAGTGTTTCTGGTTGGCTATGTATGTGTCATGCATACAGGCTGCAACAATGGAGCTTAGAGGGCTAAAAATTTAAACATTTACTCCTTATTATGTCTAGAATAAAGTTTTGTTTTTTGAAAATTCTCCCCAAAATAAGTTGGGTTTTTTGGAGGGGTGGGGGGCTCAGTTTACAATGTAAGTTTATGTTAAATTGGTCCCTTAGTTTTGTCTATTGTCCACCCTTCCACAAAATCTGAATGAAATTCATTGAACTTTTGGAGATATCTTGCAGACAGGAAAAATGCGAGCAAATAATTTTGTTCACCCTTGGGTGAATCATTCAGATGCACTGCAGCAACAAAATCCACACCAGTTTGTTCCCATAGCAACTTAAATCATAACTCGCTGATATTTTCTAAAAATAGATGCCATTGGGCTAGCAAATTGCCCATAAATTATCCAACCAGTGGTGTTATCTCACTACAATTAAAGAAATCTCTTGACAACTGGCCATTGTATGAAGTTGATATTCGCTAGATATATTATTGCAGTGTCGAGTTTGAAGTTGTTTGGATCAGTGGTTCTCGAGAAATCTAATAATCTTTCTTCATAGTTTCCCTTGACTTCCTCTTTAGAATTATTTAAATTTAGATATAAAATATCAAAATTGACAACACTGAAGAGAAGTAACCAAAATACTTCGAAGCAGTAGTTTCATACGATGGACGGAAAATTATTTTACCTGACATTTAAGGCAGGCTGCACCACACACCAAACATGCACTTTTGGAACAGGCACTGTCCTAGTAATTATCAACTAGCTGTTTATGTAAACCATGGTATCATATTTATGTAACTCCTGATATCACATCAAAACTTTCATTCTCTCTAATGTTTACCTATATAGTAATACAGCCAATTCCGGCAGTAGGGAAAAATAAAAATGAAATAACATTATGTCATTGAGGGGGGGAAAAAGATATAAATATAAGATAATATAAAATATTGTAGGTGGGATTGCAAATTAAATGATTTTTCAGATTATACATAGGTTAGTCGCAAAATTCCTAGGCTACAATAAATTAAATAACCCCTTTTTATATAACTGTGTTTCAGTTAGTCATGGTTTTCAGGAACGTAATCACAATGTTGATCGGGGTGTTGGTGTATATTTTTTATTGAATTAATTCCTTAAATTTGTCACATTTTTAGCAGCATGCTGTGTTAGGGGTGATCAATTTTAAAAAATTGGTAAAGGGGGTGATCAATGAATTAGTTACTTCTCTTACCTTTTGTTGGGCAGTGATCACTAAAATGTCTGAATTTTCAAAAACACTGCTGGACATAAACTAAGGGCCCAAATTTAGCATAAACTTACAGTGAAAACTGAACCTCCCGACTAAAAACTTAACGGGTGGGGGGATTTTCAAAGAACAAAAAACGTTTTTTGCTTGACATAATAAGAAGTAAATGTTTAAATTTTCAGCCCTCTAGCTCCTTTGGTGCTGCCTGTACGCAGATAGCCAACTAGGAAGAATCACTTAAAAACTGAAGAAACCTACATATACTACATTCTGATCCTAGGCAGAGGGCTAGGAGCTACCCTTTGATCCTAGACAGAAGTGCTGATCCATACATAAATAATCCCATCATTTGTTATGGGTGCTTTCCTAGTATTTCTATAAAACCTTTCAAACATAACTCGTACCACAAGCCGTTTCTACTTATTACAAGCCTCTTAAATATTTGATGCTCTTTTCCTTCTGAAGATTTTACCTTCTCTTTTTTTTTTTTCTACACCCCTCAAACCCTAAATGAGAATTACACATTTAACATTAAGATAGAATAGGAAGTCCTTTAAAATTTCAAGAGATTATTATCATAATGTTTTCTTTCTCCTTCTTTTCTCTCATTTTCTGATCAATTCTTTTTTGATTGACTTTCTCACAAATGTGATGAATTGTCTCCATTCTTGACGATCACCTACCTTCCTCCTCCACTGGTCCAGGGCACGACCACATTTCAAAGCAGTTTTGCACGTGTTTCTGCAGGGTGTTAACCAGCGTTCTCACAAGCCATTTAACAGCTAATTCCCAATAGAAACCTAATTCAACCCCCCCCCCCTACGGTCAAATCACGCTGAAAGCACTGGTTCTTGTTCGATCACCAAGGTTAAGCAATGTAGAGCCTAGTCAGTACTTGGATGGGGAACACTAGGTACCGTAAGCAATTTTAAATAACCTTTCACCAAAGTTGCAAGACTCTAATTTAAAAAAACAAAAACCGTTCACCAAAGTTGCAAGACACTATTTTTGGAATTTTAAACTGATTTCTGCATTAAATGACCCATCAAGGGTTGATATGCCGCTAAACCAATCAATCTATCCTTCCTGGGGGAAGTGAAACTATACTCAAAAATATTAAAAAACAGATTCGATATACATACCTTGACAACAAACCGTCTACAAAAATGCGCCTACATTAATTTGTCTATAATAATTTGTCCACATAAATTGTGTATTTAAAAGAAACCGAATTCGACACTAAATGACCCATGAAATGTTGATGTGCCGTTAAACAAAATCAATCAATCCCATTTCCCAATTAAGATGAGCTCTGTCTTGATCATTTTGGCCATTTTTGGCTTTTTTTAATACAAAAATGCAGACCTCAAAACTTCCCAATCCTATAAAAACGATGGGGAAATCAAATTCCTGGTTAACACACTGACAATTGTATATTGTAAATAAAGCATTTTAGTTAGACTTCTGAAAGTATGCACAACACAAAAATGAGTTAAGAGCAACAAATAAATATTCTAGAGAAAAATGTGCCAGTGCCAATGGCTAATTCTCAATAGAAACCTAATTCCAATTTACCAATTAAGCTGAGCTTTTTGATCAGTTGGTACATTTTTGGCATGTTTTTGACCATTTTTAGGCTTTATCTAAAACAAAAATGCAGTCCTCGAAAAACTTTGCAATCCTATAGAAACGGTGGGGAAATCAAATTCCTGGCCAACACCCTGCTCTGTAGCGCAGCTTAGGACGCCCAGCAGGTCCGGTTCCATCAGCCAATCCACCATACTTGTCATTGTCCATTCTGGAGGTATTGTCTAACCATTGTGCAATCATTTTTCTTTTCTGCAGACTGGTATACTGGAGCGGCATCTTCAGAGCCACCTGTTAATGAAGCAACAAGTGATGTTCTACCCAACATCAAAACATTACAATCCAAAATTCCGCAAAGAAAGAGCCAAGAAATTCCTCAAGGTAATCACATTTTCTAAAAATTACCTTAAAACTAAACCCAGCAACAGTATTTAAACCAGTACTGTGGGTAGCAGTGATTAATAATTATGCTCTTTAATTTTTACCTTTTCTGTTTCCAAATCTAGATTTAGATATGTTTTAATATTATATGTAGGTAAATCAAAAAGACCATAGCCTAATGATGAAAAAAAAAAGCATTCATTTTAAACAAAATATTTATTTTTCAACATAGTCTCC
>VCCN01004895.1:1892008-1902807 GCA_006491835.1 Architeuthis dux
AAAAAAGCTATTTTATTATTTGTTTATTGTAAACCATTTTATACTGCCGTGCTGGCCTTAGTTAAATTGTGATTTTTTTAAAAAAAACAACTAAAAATTAAGATTAGGGTAAATAGTATTCAAAATTAATAAAAATGGTTTACAATACTTTGTCTAAATGAAAATAAATAAGAAAATAAATAAGAAAATAATCGCTTTGAAACCAAAACAGACACTACCATAGTATCAATGCGAAATGTATTTTAAAGATCCAGAGTCAAGGGAGATAATTTGTAGAAACTATGAGGAAAGATTTGACAAGTCATAGAAATTTGACATTTTTCTTGGCCCTGCTAAGGGGGCAGGGGGTGAAGTCATGATAGGTATGATGCCTGAAATACTTACTGTATATGCCTGCATATAAGTCGACCCCCCAAACTAGTCCAATATTCGCCTGATAAGGCAGCATTTTGTCTCCATCAGTATCAAGTTCATAGGGTCTAAAGAGACTAAGGGAAGTTCATAGGGTCTAAAGAGACTAAGGGAAGTTCATAGGGTCTAAAGAGACTAAGGGAAAATACTTATTGATCCAACCTTATATATCTGGAAATATATAAAATAAGTGAAATAACTTTGAATTGCAAATAGAAACATTTGCCAAGTTGTTTTTATAACCTTTTGTTTGTAAAATTTAAACTTTGTTTTCTTCTTCTTCTTCTTTCAGTGTCTTGCTATCTATGACAGATTCGGTCGTCTAATGTATGGCAGTGAGAATTTAGTAAAAGATGTCTTAGAATATGTTGTACTTGAGAATCACATCTCCAACACGTATGGTCAGTGGAGAATTCACACGAAAATCATACCCGAATGGATGCCACCCAGGGATCCAATCCTCAGGACATACCGACTTCCAGAATTTGAAGAAATCGAAGATGATCCTGATGAAACGGATGAAAAGGTTACTGAAGTGAAAAAATCAGATGGGGATCAGCCACAAGTTGCTACAGCATGATGTATGTTCATTGTAGGCTCCCATACTTTGTTTAGTGTTGCTTTTTGGGAATTTATTATATAAATTATTTAAAAGTTGATTAAATATTCAAGTTGTCTTTTTGTAAAAAAAACTTTGTTTTTTTTGTATGTTCTTTGTAGACATTGCTGATACATTTCTTAAACTTACGTAACCATTGCCGGACAATCTTTGCAACAATGCGCTGTGGGAATGGCCATTTTGAATGGCTAAAAGTGGCTAGATCTGTCAAGAAATTGCTAACTTTGATATTTTAATGACAATTTTCTAGCGCTTTCACACGTGAAAAGAATTAAAAGCACAAAAGATTGCTGGCAAAAAAGAAATTGTTTAGTAATTTCATTTAATTTAATGTTAGATTTTCAATGAGATGGATGAGCTTGGCTCTTTCCAATTGGTAACTCAATTCTAGGCAGAGTTTCAGAGAGACACATCTGCATATCATTTTCAATTGACAGTCTTGCATGGTTGTTATAGTCACAATGTTCTGGTTGTTGTACACTCCAGCCTTCTTCAGGTGTCTGTCGTAGCTGGTAACTTTCTGGGAATTTCAAACGGAACCTTCTATTCAATCCATGAGGGTAGATAGTTCTCATTCCCTTGGAGGGTACAATGGATCTGCTAAAAATGTGGCAAAGAAATGGACTTGCCCAGAGGAAAAAGACCACACATTGCCTGCTGTCTGTTTTGTGGAAGGTCCAGGAAGCAAAATCCGAATAAACGAGTCGTTGACAGATGTAGATGAGGTGGAGCGCCAGTGACCCGTATGTGGGGCGTTGACAAGCTTTTGGCTATAAAAAGCCAGGTGGCGACAATTCGTCAGTCCGTTCTAGGCATGCCAACCAAAGCCATGTTGGAATTGTACTGTGAATTACGTTGTAGCATCTTGGATTTCGTGATGGTGGTGATAGCTTACTGGTGATAAGCGAGGAGGTTTCACTTGAAGGTATCGTTCCAGTGCCATTTGACTTATTGTGTTGGTGTGTTTTCCCCCTCCCCCTTGGAAACTACAGAAGATGAAAAAGAAAAATTGAGACACTATGAACCACAAAGTACAATCTGTTGTGTATGGCAAAATCTGTTAAGTATCCCAGGATAATCTTCAAAACTTGCTCTATCTGGGGAGCAAGTCAGATGGCTTGCATGGTGTTCACAAAGTGGTTGAAATTCCTATTTGTGCTTTTATAGTTAAATTCATTCAAAGTTCTTTGCAAAAAGCCACAGTTATTCTGATATAAGTGTCCATATCTTAAAGTAGATACTTTTAGCTACAAAACAAATTAATAGAATATGTGCAATAGTTTCAAAATTAAGTTTGGACACGTTTCTTTTCTTATTGGCAGAATTGTGGTTCTAAACACCACAATTATTCTTAATAAATTCCTTTATCAACTTCAGAAATTTTGTGGTAAAGATGAAATCAACCTTTTTGAATGTTCTTTCGATAAGAATGTTGTTAACAAAGTGACTGAATTACTTCAAAATATGACCATCAATTTTGACTTAGCTCTTTCTTCCCTGATAACGCATCTAGGCGTGATAATAAATTTCACTCATGCCCTGATCATGTGTAGAAGCGTGATCTCATATTTGCATTATTTCCAGGGCAACAAAAAAAAATGACTAAAAAAACATGTTTAAATTTAAATCATAACTGCCAATCAATCAATAATAATATCCTTTTCAATTAACTTTTTCATGGTTTTATTTCACTTGACTTGGAAGTGATACATTGGGAATAATCACTGAAAATTTGGCTGTCAGGGAGGAAAGAGTTAAGCATTATTTATTTTTTGTTTATTTCAGTAGAGCATTGGTCTGCTAGTGGACTAGGTTCTGGGGCAACCCTCATAGCTGGGCTCCTGTTAGTTTGGCCACCTTTGCCTCTTGACTCTTCTACTCCAGGTCTGCTTTGGCCTCGCAACTCTTCTCTTAAACAGGGTTCTAATGTTTCAGGTCCTGGTTTTTGCCTTTGTCATTAGGTTTTTCAGTGAACTGACTTTCCGTAGGCTTCCACCAGCATGCATCATGGGCCCTTTAGGAGAGGAATCTTCCCAACCAGGCTCTCATTGGGGTAATGTTGCTGCGGTTTCAGTTGCAAGTAGTTTTTACAAAGTGGAGTTGCTAGCCCTACACCCAAACCTCCCCGTTTACTTGACGAGACAAGACGACCCAAAAGGAACATCTTGGCTGATATATTTTTTCTTTTGTGTATAATTGCATATATGTAATTCTAGATGAAAAGTGACCTTAGGATGGATGGCAACAGATTATAAAAAGCATTCTATCAGTCACCCTCTAAAAAAAGTTGGATGATTACTGGTCCGAGCGAAGTAAAACTGGCTGTTGACAAAGATTTCTGTACAATTTTTCTAGTCTTTAATCGTTCTTTAATGGAAGCTTTTTTGTTTATTTGTTCATGACGTTCCCCTATCATTGGTATCGGAAATAAACCAAAATGGAGGCTTTAACATTTACACTTTGTACCTGAAAGCTTCCAGCAAAGTATAATCTTAGGAAAAGATACCCTAGATTTGCTTACAATATCTTACGTCGGTGATAGCCAAAAAGAATATCCGTCAAATAAACCTCCTGGTCCTTTTCAATTTTGTGAATTGTGAAAAGAATCTCTTCAGTACGGGAGACTTGAGAAAAATGTTGTCTGAGAGTAAGAGAAAGATTGATCTAACCTCCGACAGTTGCTGCTGATTGAAACAAAAATGTGATCTTAAGCTAAAAAAGTGTCTCTTGATTGTCGTCGTGGTTGAGGCTTCGTAAAGAATTCTCAGACAATATGTTCAACTACAACTTCAGCTATTGAAATATCAGTGTGCAAGTTGTGTGTGTGTGTGTGTGTGCAATGTGTATAGCATCAAATATCTCCTCAAAACATACGTTATACTGATGACTGATGATATGAACAGATCATGCTCAGAAGAAGCAAAAGACTTAAAAGAATCTTCAATACCCAGCCTTTACCACCTCAATACCTACTTAAAGTAATTACAGATGGAAGTGAAGGTAATTAAATACAAAATTAAGTGCAGACAAACAAGGGGACCATTATTAAATTTTGACTTGTATTTCTTTCATCTTAATTTCAGTTGCTGTTTACTGGCTGTAAAATGACGGTCTTTGTAGTTTTCTGTGTATACTAATGGGACCCCCCTGGAATGATTTTACCAATGGCATGAAATAGAAATCTTAAACTTTATCCGCAATGCTTGCAAATAGGTTATTCTATTTCAGCAACACGTACAGCAGCATGTTCCATAATTTCAACATAGAAAAGTTCTCGTGTTCTTTCTTTGTTAAACAAAGAATTCTGTTCAAATGGTTCTTCGGACGATTGAACTCCTTCTTGTTGTTGTGTTGTAAACACAACATTTTGGCCAATCCATTCTTCGACTTTCTTCAGGTGTAAAATCCGAGTATGATGGGGTAAACAGAAGTTTTTATTTTTAAGGGGGTAACCCTTATAACACACGGCCTGGGTGTTTCTATGTCTTTGTCTTGTCAGGTTTAGATAAATTAAATAAAAACTTCATCACACTCGGATTTTACACCTGAAGAATGGATCAGCCAAAACGTGTTTACAAGACAATCAACAAGGAGTTCAATCGTCCGAAGAACCATTTGAATATTAATGACCCTTCTCAAAACTATAGAAAAAGAATTCTGTCTCGTGTCTTGCAGACATATGCAGTCCAGTACAGCTTGTTCCATAATTTTAACATTGCGTTGCAGTTAAAGTTTAAAATTTCTATTTGATACCATTTTTTTCACCACCAGCGAGAGAAAGACCGATAAGAGACTCTCTTTCCTTACAGATATTACATATTACACTGGAAGAAGGCTGTAGGGTACAATGGCCAAACATTGTGTCCAAAAGATGAACAGAGATGAGGACAACAGTCCAAAAACACTTATACATAATGATAATCCCTCATCTAAAAAATTCAGAAAGTTGGGTTGTTATCTTAAATAATTACCAGTATATTCTGAAGAATTCTTGTTTTCTGTAACCAAAGTACTTTCCAAGTTAGTGTTATGAAGTTGCTATTCATTCTTGATACCACCATTTTTTTTCATTAATTTTAAAACCCATAGGAACCCTAACCCATTTCTACTTGAAGGAACATTATATGTGATTCTGGGTAGGCAAATTGACAGTCACATGACTGCACCAAGATGTTCAGTAGATGTCACTTAGTACACTTCATCAGTTAAAATCAAGGATAAAATATATTATACAAGAGACTGCAGATCAATTAAATTGTATGTGACACCGGTGTCACAGTGGGTTCTTATGGGTCATGTAAATTAAAATCTTACCAATGTGAAAACAATTGTTAAATTCCTGTAGACTCCTTTTGGTTTATAAGTGCTGCAGTTTCAGTGAGTATGGTGCTAGCCCCAAACCTCCTTTACCTGGGCTTGGGACCAGCTATGTCAACTGCCAAGCTTGTTCTGTCAGAATAACCTTCTCTTAGAGGGCTAAAGGTCTTCAACTGCGCTGCTATTTACCCATAGCTGGGAGGGGGGGTTGATTCATGCTTTTCCCAAGGGCATAAGTTTGAAACGAACGTAAAGAGTTGGCCAAAACTTGAAATCAGTCCGCCGATTCTGTTTTTCATGCTGGCAACCGTTATGCCACTCTGCTCCTCCATTAATATTAAATCTATGAGAGCAGCAAGTCTGTATCCTGACTTTGTGATGTCCTTAATGTTTTGATGTAAGGTTTTGTGATGACGAATGAAGATTTGATTTCAATTTAGTCTGTTGATCTTTCCAAGAGAAACTGAAGGAATCCAGTTTGTTGGCACTTAAACAAAACCGAAAGTCAGACCATAGACGCGCTAGTTCTTTTCTTGTGTGAAGATCTAGAAAGGACAATGTTGCCAACTTTATTTTTGAATTTTTATCTAAAATAGAGTTATAAAACACTCCACATATGTATCTCAAATCTAGGAAATATATTACATATTATTAATAAATTAAATGTGACTGTGAACATTTATTTTGAACATTTATTTTATTAAAAATATTATTTTATTACAACAAATTAAATAAAAATATTACTTATTTTATTAATTATCTAAGTAGCAATTTCTAGATGCAACCAAAAACATCTCGATTTAGATGAAAAATATCTAAATTGGCAATACTGAGCAAGGGATGTAACTAACATTTCGATATGTCATTCAGTGATGGTAATCAATGCTAGAGATGCTAGCACATCTAAAAATGTAATATTAAACATAGACTTAAAAGTATAAAGGTCTCCGACAGAAAACGGTGGAAATCAGTTATTTATTAGTAGTATTAACTCTAAGATACACAATTTTAAAAAATTGAAAAAATCTTTTTTTATTCAAAGCATAAAATTCTTAAAAACGTTATATATTTTCAGTAATTAGGTGCCCAAGAGCCTGTATAACAATTTTCATTCTAATCAGTTCAGCAGTTCCAAAGTTCAATAAATCGGTTATTTACATATAAATTGTAAACAAACAATCGGAGTGACCGTAACTCACCATTTTTCAATTCCTGGGGTTTTGTCAAATTTCAGCAAAATTGGTCAAGATTTGAGGAATTTTCCCAATTGTAAACAAACGTTTTTGCTTATAAAATGTAAATAAACAATCGGATCGGCCATAACTCACCAACCCCCATGTAGAAAATCTCCACAAGCCTACATTTCATTGAAATATATTAAGGAATAACAAAATTATCCAATTGAGAAAAAGGATGCAATGACGACAGACACTCATAAGGAATGATCGTCTCTGGCTTTTTTCCCACCAGAGACAAAAATGTTGAGTGACTGTAGAAACTCAGTCATGAGAAGATTTCACTAATTGTTCTGAAATTTATTTGAACTTTCATTGAATTGAATTCAGGCAACAAAGAAAATGATGATTTTTTTTTATTGATCTTAATTGATTAAAAATACATTGATTCACTTTGCAACTTATAGAAAATAATTCTGAATACCTTTTGAATCACTTTCCTTCCACAAAGACTAATCGTTTTATATTCATTCTATATTTTCAAATAACCATTGTTAATAACTTCATAAAAATAAATTATAGATTTATTGTAATACCACGATTGGTCAGGTTTAACATCATGAATTAATTCTACAAGGACAGAAACGTTTGAGCCTTTTGGATTTTATAAGTCAGTTAGACTACTCGAGTTAAGTATTCGAAAGAAAACCTTTGCCACCAAAATAATAATAGCTATAGAATGGTTATAGATTAGCTATAAAGTGGCTATAAAATAGCTATAGAGTAGTTATAGAATAGCTATAATGGCTACAGATTGGTTATCGAATAATTATATTAGCCATAGAGTGGCTATAGAATAGCTATGGAATGGCCATTGAGTGGCTATAGAATAGCAATAGAATGGTTATAGAATAAATCCACAAAAAAAGGAGATAAATTTAAATCATACATGAAAATCTGAAAAGAAAAAATGATTATTAACAAAAAAATATATTAACTCTTAGATTCATGAACAACTTGAAAACGCTGTGGAACTCTTCAATGAATAGAATTTTAAAAATGGAACTCTTTTGTGAATTGAATTAAGAATACAAAAATTTACCAAAAGGTGCAAAGGAAGTAACTTATATCAGAAGTTACTCCCCATGAATTAACTTTTAAATTTGAAACCCTTTTATGACTTTTGGGACATTTTGTAGTATGAAAATTCTATTCAACAAATTGTCTTTCTGATCAGTTGCTTATACATTTTGCAATACAGGAAACCCTCCATTAACACGGGTCTGATTAGCGCGTTAATCAAAAACATGCTAATTGGAAACGTGTTAATGGAAACGTAGCAATCATAGCATGTTTTTGATTATCGCGCTAACAATTTTTTATCCCCAAATTCCATTAGCAGGGTAATTCAAAGATAATTCAAAATAATTTAGTTTGCAATAAAATAAATTTTCAATTTTACTCTGTTTTCTTCCAAAACGTTTTTTACATTTTTTTACAGTAGGAACCTCCAGTGTGGGTGTGCACAATTTTGACACCAGCAGCTAGCGAACCATACCAAGATTTTAAAAATCTAACAAAAATCAACTATTTATCAGATTTCAATAAAATTTTCAGTATTCATTTATGAAAAGGGTATTTTGTAAGAAAGATTTGTGGAAATATTTTATTAAGTCAATCAAACCCTTCCTTTATTGAAGTCAATCATACCTTTGTTTAATTATTTCCCATTGATTTTTAAATTCGATTAGTGCGGCACTTTTTGAGGACGCACTAACCACGTTAATCGGGGGTGGGGTTTCCTGTACAGGTAAATTCTGTACTGTCAAAAATGAAGAAGACCAGTTTTATTGTTGGCCAAGCAATCTTCTTTGTTCTGAATCTTTTCTATTCAATGTAGTTACTCTTGTATAAGTAAAGAAACAGGTTTGGTTAGTCACTCAATAGAAACCGTCACGTGTTGGGGGGGGGGTGATCAATAAAAGAAATTGGAGAAACGGATGATCAATGAAGAAGTTACTTCTCTCGCCTTTTGTTGCATCACTAAAAAAGACTGAATTTTCAAAAAACAAGCGTAAACTTACATTGTAAATTGACACCCTCCCATAAAACTTATTTTGGCAGGGAATTTTCAAAAAACAAAAAATATGTGTTGGGGGTGATCAATTGAAAAAAAAAATTTCTTCTCTCGCCTTTTGTTGGGCAGTGATCACTAAAAAAGTCTGAATTTTCAAAAAACAAGAGTGAACACTGCCAGACACAGACTAAGGGATCAATTTAGCATAAACTTATATTGTAAATTGCCCCCCAATAAAACTTATTTTGGTGGGGAATTTTCAAAAAACAAAAAAAATATGTTGGGTATGATAATTGAAAAATTTGGAAAAAGGGGTGATCAATGAACAAGTTACTTCTCTCACCTTTTGTTGGGCAGTGATCACTAAGAAAGTCTGAATTTTCAAAAACAAGCGTGAACACTGTTGGACACAAACTAAGGGATCAACTTAGCAAAAACTTACATTGTAAATTGACACCCCCTCCCTAAAACTTATTTTCTAGACATAAGGAGTAAATGTTCAAATTTTCAACCTTATAGCTCCATTGGTGCGGCCTGTATGCACAACACATACATAGCCAGGCAACCAGCCAGTATCACTTAAAAACTGAAGAAACCTATGCTGACAGCTTTGGTTGACGGTTTCTAAAATGTTTACTTTTCGTACTTTTCCTCGAATAATCTTCACATATTTTCTGTGAAGCGGTATCTTTGCTTAACTTGTTATCTACAAGGCAGCTTTGTTGTGCTACTCAATGGCAGAACGTTCAGAGATGAAAAACAAATTCTTTATGTACAAGAAGATACATAAAAAACAGAATCATACAAGATGGCCTGCTAAAATGTAGGTTACAGCTTCTTTAACGGCAGGTTTTATAAGTGCTTAGAGGAGTGTGTGTGTGTGTGTGGACTGGTCCTCTTTAGAGTACACCTAAGTGCAGGATGTAATTTGAAAGGAGTGCCTCACCAATATGGCTGAGGAGATAGGAAAGGAAGGAGGAGAGTTACTGGTTCAGATGTTTTGGTTTGAGCTTTAAAAAAATGTTTTGATACCAGACCAGCCGGGCTCAGAATTGGCTTTACAATTAGTTCTTGGTCATCGTCGTTTTCTGAGTACATTTTCTCAGTGTCTCTAAAAGGATTGTCTTTATTATTGTTTATCACACACACACAGTTATATTTACTATTTTTAAAATTTTTTTTCATTTTGAAGTCTCCCTAATTTTATGTAACAGAAAAAAAGATGTTCCAAGCAAAAACACTTTTTAAAATTTACTTAATCCTTGCAATTAGAATTTCCTTTTATCTCCATTAATCTAAGAACCACACACATTTTAATGCTAACTTTTTCAGGTTGACTTTTTTCTTTTTATTTAGACCAGGCATGGGAAACCTTTTTTGAGCAGCGGGCCGTATGAGATATTGCTAATCATAAAACGGGCCACAAATTCACAAATTCACCGTCAGAATAATTTTTAGAATGTTAGGAACTGTTTTGCTAACAACATAGCTTGCATGCACCATTTCGCTGAGCTCTGTTTGCCTTTTAGAAAAAAGCGTATTTAGGCTACCAATCTGTTTCTTTAGTGTTTTAATTTTAAACTTTCTGATATCTCCTTTAAATTCATCATACCCGGAATGTTTAGCTGTGTAATGACGCTTAACATTAAATTCTTTAAATGTGGAGTGGGATTCAGAACATATTAGACGCCTGTTTTTTACTTCAACAAAGAAGTAATCATTTGTCCACTTATCCAGGAATTTTCTAATTTAAAAAAAAGGTTCCCTTTTTCTGAAATTTTAATAAAACGTTATTTTCCTCATGAAATTAAGTGTGTCATTCAGAAAGTCACAAGGGTCCGCATGTGGCTCACTGGCTGCAGTTTGCCCTTGGCTGATTTAGACAAAACCCCAATTTTTAAATATTTTATTCAAAGATAATCGTATCTGATGTCTCTAACCTGTTCTAACTCATGTATCAAGATCACCAATTGATCTCCTCAAGTTTATTGGATTTAATTTTTAAAACAACAGGAATATAATCGAAATATGTTGATACCTACCTATTCACCCAAACTTTTCTTTATATTCTTGTTGTTTTGAAAATTATATATATATATATATTTTTTGATTCTTTTTATTATCACTACTTTTTAGATTACCAAGCTCCAGAAAATTGTTAATTTTTGTGTTGAGCAGCATCGGAAATTTACCCATAAGA
>VCCN01004895.1:1903873-1922022 GCA_006491835.1 Architeuthis dux
TGATCAATGAATAAGTTACTTCTCTTACCTTTTGTTGAGCTGCAATCACTAAAAATGGTCTGAATTTTCTACAAGTGGGCACAAACTAGTGACCAATTTAACATAAACTTAATTTGCTTATTGAACCACCCCACTAAAAACCTATTTTGGGGGGTAATTTTCAAAAAACCAAAAAAACATTTTCCCTACTCATTGAGGGGAGTGTGTGAGAAAAATTTTCTACTATGAACAGTTAGGGTTGAGGATACATAGATAGATACATAGATATATATAAATGTCAGAACACATGTGTGTGTGCAAAATTTCAAGTTTCTACTATGAACGGTTAGAGCTGGGTGAAGTCAGGATACATAGATAGACATATAAATGTCAGAACACATGAATAACCTAAACCCAGTAATAAACCAGTGTTGTGGGTAGTGATGATTAAAAAATGTCACCTGTTATGTCTATTTCACTAAGTGATTAGCTCAAGCCCGCCAGGCGTCTTCTCTTTTACCTTCTTCTTTTTCTTCTCGCTTCCCTGTCTGGAGAACTTGAAACAAACATGACGTCCACCCGATAAATCGCCCATGAATGGTTATTTTAGGTGGGCATTTATTTGTGGGTCAAGTTTTTGCAGATGAAAATTTGAAAGCATCTATGTTTTAGTACACTTTAGTATAAAAAAACTGAACACTTGAATACATACATAATAATTAAGACATCATGTCCGAAATATCTGCCAATTCAGTTGCTTCAAAGAAATTAAATCGCTCAATATTTCTTTACTGAATGAGTTAGAAAACAAACAAGTTATATTATTTATTTATTACAAAAATTAAATTATTTTTTGTGTTTGCAGGTACTAAATACAGTCTATATAATACATAGACTATATTTAGTATATATATATATGTTCGGCTCCCATAGCAACTTAAAAAGAAAACACTGTCCAAAGAAGTACCAAATACAATTAAAACGAGTTGCTGATTGATAGTGAAGTGAATAAAAACACGTGAGTCATAACTCTGATTGTTTTATTATGCTCAATTTAGCAGTTGTGATGGCCTTTGAATGACCTGGGCTATTATTTGATCCATTTTTTCCACCCAAATTGGCTGTTTTTCCATTTTAACCCCCCTGGGCAATCTTAGATCCGGGTAGTTATATATGTGTGACTGACTAAAATTCACGTCATCCACAGTTAATGGGTTTTAAACTCTTATGGGGACATATCTGCGATCAGGCGTATGTCAGTCGGGTGTAAGGCGACTTAAGACTGTATAACAGAATTTGTATTTGACCAGAACTATAAATACAAAGTTCGTTGTTGGACATTGGGCTACCCAAAGATCTGTTGGCATAAGTGTAAGACATGGGAGGTGATGGGCCTTACCCTGCCATGCTCACCCATGACAGAGATGGATTCATGCATTTCCTAAGGGCATTAGTGAGGTAAAGGTAAAGTGTCTTAAGAGATGACTCCCAATGGAGTATGGAGGCCGGATGAAGTCCCGGTTTCTGTTGCATGCGTCACCTTAGTGATCCTTGCAAGTCTCAAGTCTGGTCGAGACTAGGACTTTATTCCTACAAGTTTTTATGACCACTCCCTTGGCAAGATGCAAGTCCACTGAAGGGAAACCTCCACCCTAATCACACAGCTTAGAGTGTACTTGATTAGCTGCTGAGTGCACAGGGAAATGAAGAGTTTTCCACACTCTACGCTCATACCGGGAATTGAACCCGTGTGAGGCAGATGTGCTAACCATTACACTATCTGAACGGATACATTTGTGCGAAGTGAATACACACTGTCTCAGCTAGAGTTTGAACTCAGCTCTACGATCTTATTATCGATGCTGTTAACCACTTAACCAATCAAATCACATTTACTGTTAACCACTTAACCAATCAAATCACATTTACTGTTAACCACTTAACCAATCAAATCACATTTATTTCTTTGAAGATTTTTTAGTGATCACAGCCCAATAAAAAGCCAGAGAAGTAACTTATTCATTGATCACCCCTTTTTCCAACTTTTTAATTGAACACTGCATATATGGGTGACAGTGATTCATAATTTCCCTTGGAATGCTAGTTAAGTTTTTTGATGAAACTCTGTTTGCATTCGCAGTTTTCTGGACGAGTGGACAATAAAGTAGGTAAAAATGTTGGGGTCCACGTCACACCCGCCTTATCTCGAGAACCGAGCTATAGCGAGGGACACATGCATCGAAACCATATGTTGCTAAGTACATTTATGAAGAATTCAGAAATGTATCTTGTTCATAAGATGTTCGTAAGTAGAGTACTTCCTGTTTTCAAAATTTGTAAGTTGAGTATTTCCTAGAGTATATATATACCGGTTCTTGTAAGATCATGAAGTTAAGCAACGTCGAACCTGGTTATCACCCAGATGGGTGACCGTCTGGGAATACTAGGTGTTGTATACAGCAACAGGATTGTTCTGCGGCCGTCTCAGCCTATGCTCTGCCGCCGATTAACAGAACATCTTGCCATGCTAGGACCGGACTGTGCCCCGGCCCCTTTCTCACGCACACGCTGCTCCATGGAGGAGACATGACAGTTTGCTCTCCAAGGAGCTGCCATACTTGTATTGAGTGGCAATGATCACTAACCACTCTGCCACTCACACCACCTCTCTCCCTCTTCTCTGCTTGAGTAAATCTCTCAACTAACCCAACTGGTCCTTGTTTTTCACTCGATTGACCTCGTTTCTGGTTTTGGCTTCAGTTTTGAATAACAACAGAAGAAAAGAAAGAAAAGAAAATTATATTTATTCTCTTATTCTATAATTATAAAAACAGGAAGACAGGAAGTACTCTACTTATGAACATCTTATGAACAAGATACGTTTCTGAATTCTTCATAAATGTACTTAGCAACATATGGTTCCGATGCATGTGTCTCTCGATATAGCGCGGTTCTCAAAATAAGGCGGGTGGGACGTGGACCTTAACATTTTTACCTACATTATTGTCCACGCGTCCAGAAAACTGTGAATCTAAACAGAGTTTCATAAAAAAATATACTTAACTAGCATTCCAAGGGAAATTATGAATCACCATCACTCATATATGCTGTGCTGGGGGTGATCAATTAAAAAATTGGAAAAAGGGGTTATCAATGAATAAGTTACTTCTCTCGCCTTTGGTTGGGCTGCGATCACTAAAAAAAGGTCTGGTTTTTCAAAAAACAAGCGGGCACAAACTAGTGACCAATTTAGCATAAACTTACATTGCATATTGAAAACCACCTCTAAAAACCTATTTAGGGAGAATTTTCAAAAAAACAAAAAGAATATTTTCCTCCTCATTGAGGGGAGTGTGTGTGCAAAATTCCAAGTTTCTACTATGAATGGTTAGGGCTGGGTGAAGTCCGGATACATAGATATATACATAGATACATAGATAGATACATATAAATGTGAGAACACATGAATAACCTAAACCCAGCAATAAACCAGTGTTGTGGGTAGCAGTGATTAATATAACTAAAATATTAAATTTCTTCAATTTACAATCAATTAACATATAATTACATGGTGATCTATACATAATTTCTTTGATTTTGTGATGAAAACAACACCTTCTTTCACATGTAAACTTGTAATTGACTTTTGATTATCTGTTGTTCAGTTATAACGTGGTTGTCTTTCTTGGACCCTAACACCTGCGTTATAAAGAGGGACTACTGTATTTCTTTCTTAGTTCATTTTCTTCATAACTTTACCTGGATTCACACATAAAGAATATGTTCTTTAAACATGTTTGTAGAATTATAATTTTTAAGTATCAACACATTCGCTGCTACTCAATACACATGTGCATCATGTGACATGTTATGTATTGCCTCAGATGCACATGTGCATCCATTCCATGTTTAAGGCAATATAATTAGCTACGGCAATGTGCTAGACTCAGTTTCTGCTTTGCGGCACTGAACAGAGGATGTGCTTATTTTGTCGGGCAATCTAAGATAGCATTGAACGGGTTTTCCAAATTCAAAAATATATTTCTGGGACTTAAAATTAATGTGAACGCCCAACATTAATTTTATAACCTCATGGAGAGCCCAACTTATGAACCTAGGATATATTCATAATTGTATTAAATAAATAAGTTTAATTATGCTTTAGAAATATAGAAAATAAATGGAAATTTATTATGTATAAAAAAGATATGACACATTATTTCATATCTTGTTTATGAAAAGTGGGGAATTCTATTTAGTCTTGATTTTAGGTTTATTCAGTAAATCATGTTTTATCAAAAATGTTCTTATCTCTTAAATTCATATTAAAAATTCAAATGTCAAGTCAAGGGGGATAACTTCTGATCAGAGTTACTTCCCTTGCATTTTTAGGTAAATTTAAAGATTTTCTTTAGATTCAATATTCATTGAAGAGTTCCACTGTGGAACATTAGGAGCAGTTTCAAGTGGTTCATGAATTTAAAAGCAAAATATTAGTTGTGTGCAAATGTTCCCAGCGCTCTTTTTTGAAAACTAGAGACAGAATACACTGTTGGAAACCGTTTTTTCACTGGAAACTTTTGCACACACCTAATACATCAGATTAGCTTCAACAATTGTGATCAATTTACATATTTCAGATTGAAACATTATATTAGGTGAGTACAAAAGTTCCCGGCAGAAAAACAGTTCTTAACCATGTATTCAGTCTCTAGTTTTCAAAAAAGGTGCTGGGAATTTTTGCACACATCTAATATATGTTAATCTATGTAGATATTGTTCAAACAGGTGTAAATGCAATGTATTGGGAAAAGCACTGACTTAGCTGTGCCAATTTCCATGAATAAAAGCCACTCTTTCAGCCATAAATATTGTATGTATTCGTTAAGGTATGAGAAAGATTTCCAAGTTATCTGTATGGCAGCTAAGAAGTAGCTCTTTTGTTCCTGCTGATTGGTGGAGTTCAGACGTGAAAGTATTTCCCAGTGCATTTGAACTCATTGTCAGATGAATCTCACAATTGGTTTTGTTTATTGTTGAGGGGGCTCGCTTGAAAAATAGTTTTATTGAGTAACTTTTTACTTGCTTACCAGCCAACAATGTTTGATAGGTATGTGTATTACCCTATATGAGTTGCTGTGCATGATAAGTGCCCAATGAACCATTTTTAAAAGTTGTTATTTTTGTTATTTTTAGAGATGCAATGCTCAGTTTTCTTTGTATTTTGAAGCTTGAACATTCTGCATTATGATTCATAGTGTTCAAACTCCAAAATAAAAAAAAACCTGTAGCTCTAAAAATAATGAAAATATCAACTTTTAAAAATGGGCACTTATTATGTGCAGCTGCTCATATCTTTCTGTCTGTCTTTCCGTCTATCTGTGGACTTATCTCTAAAACTTCTCAATGAATTTCAATGAAATTTTGTGGAAAGGTGGGTCATTGGCTCAGGAAGAAGTGGTTAAATGTTGGGGCAGATCCAGATTTTGATTAAGAGATATTTTTCTGTTTTTTTTCTCATAAATTTATAACTCGCTCATGTCTGTCCACATGATATCTCCAAAGGTTCTCAATGAATTTCAATGAAATTTTGTGGAAGGGTGGGCCAAGGAAGAAATGATTGAATTTTGGGGTAAATCCAGGAATATTTTTCTCAATTGGGTAAGTGTATGGCATGGCAAAAGTATGCACTCTCTGAGTGCTTTCTAGTTAAAAATATATGTATTGAATTAAATAAAACATAGTTCTTAACTAATAGAATTGAGTGAGCTTGTGTTATTACCTCTAATTAATTTGCTTTAAATAACATTCTTTTCTAAGGCTGGTTCATCAATGTTCAGTTATCATAAATACAGGTGTGTCTCCTGCATTTTGAAAGTTTGTTTTATGCCACTTTTTTGTTTTTATGAGAGGAAAGGCGGAAAGCAAAAATAGCATTCAGCGTTTGTTTTACAGCAAGTCATTATAGAGGCAGCGTGCACCCTCTTACTCTCTCTCCTATTCCCCAGCCTCCTGTACCTCCCACCATCCCAACCTCCAAAAATTCAGCCTAAACATTCCCATATAAATTTACCAACTACAGGATGTTCACGTCCTGTGGTCTAACCACAGTTCAGCCTTACCGTTGGAACCATAGCTAGCTTGGGCATCTGTCAGGAGAAGGACACTCCTGTCAAACCTACGACCTATGGGCCCTGCTCCTATTCACGCCATTCCGATGGTCCATAGGATGCAAACCCTTGGTTTAAAGAGTTGGGCCGACCCTGGACAAGTTGCACTTCACCTTAAAACTACACTGCTCAGGCTGGAGGTTTACTCCACACATTGGCCCCGCCGTCTATGGTCCAAATGCTGTGGAAAACCATCCCCAAAATCTTTGTTTGTGAAACCAAGCCATTCATATATACATACAGTAAACTCTTGTTGCAGTAGCACTTGTTCTAACGGTGCTATTTAATGACACACTCTTTCTAACGGTACGTTTGTTTTCATATTCTCACAAGACTATTGTCGGAGATTAGTTTGCAGCAACATCACATGAACATTTCAGTGCTTTATTTTAAAAGCTAAAATTAGTAAACCCTTAAAACAATGCCATATAAAGTAACACGGGGCATTAAACTGTAAAAAGGTAATAAAAAGTCATTTTTGCCTGTACTTTTTGGTTTCTCATTATTAATACACTTTGTATAAAATCTACCTGTTATAACCACAAATTTGTTAATATGGCACTCTTACATCTAAATTTACATTGCATATTGAAACCACCTCTAAAAACCTATTATGGGGGGAATTTTCAAAAAACAAAAAAAATATTTTCCCTTCTCATTGAGGGGAGTGTGTGTGCAAAATTTCAAGTTTCTACTATAATCGGTTCGGGCCATTGCTGCCAATTTAGCGCATTTCACACTAGATTTGGCGTGTTTCTTGTTTTGGTAGTGCAAAAAGCGCTAAATTAGCATGTTTTCACCCGAAACATTTTGGCTCTATTTGGCCATTTTCTGGCTATTTCTGACCATTTATAGCGTCTTTTTGGTGGTTTTTGGCCATTAAAATATTTAGCGCTTTTTTAGTGCTTTTCAGCAGTCAAACTAGTGCGAAAATATTTTTTGAGTTGGCAACACTGGTTAGGGCTGGACGAAGTCCAGATACATAGATAGATAGATAGATAGATAGATACATAGATATATATAAATGTCAGAACACATGAATAACCAGCAATAAACCAGTGTTGTGGATAGCAGTGATTAAAATAACTAAAATATTAAATTTCTTCAATTTCCAATTGACATGATGATCTATACATGATTTCTTTGATTTTGTGATGAAAACAACAACTTCATTCACCGGTAAACTTGTAATTGACTTTTGATTATCCGCTGTTCAGTTATAACGTGGTTGTCTTTCTTGGACCCTAACACTAACAAGAGGGACTACTGTATTTCTTTCTTAGTTCATTTTCTTCATAACTTTACCTGGATTCACACATAAAGAATATGTTCTTTAAGCATGTTTGTAGAATTATAATTTTTAAGTATCAACACATTCGCTGCCACACAACACACATGTGCATCATGTGGCATGTTATGTATTGCCTCAGATGCACATGTGCATCCATTTCACGTCTAAGGCATTAGAAATAGCTATGGCAATGTGCTAGACTCAGTTTCTGCTTTGCAGCACTGAGCAGAGGATGTGCTTATTTTGTTGCACAATTCAATATAGAAGTGAACGGATTCTCAATACATTTTGTATAAAATCTACCTGTTAGAACCACAAATTTGTTATTACAACATTCTTAAATCCCCCCAGGATGTCATAATAATAGGAGTCTACTGTATATAATGTTTGTAAAAAAAATCATCTTATAGACATTCAAATATACCGTGAATTCTTTCTCAGGTAATAACTAGTTATTAATAATAATGCTGATTCAGAGAGTTTTCCAGACAATTGAACTCCTTGTTGCTTATATTGTTCTCACAACGTTTTGGCTGATTCATTCTTTGGCCTTTTTCAGGTCCAAGATATAATATCTGTAAGGAAAGAGAGCCTCTTTTTTTCTAGTCTTTTTCTCCGGTAGTGTTTAACAGTTAATGACCCTGCTCAAAATTATAGACAACAAGAACTAGCATTCCAAGAGAAATTATGAATCACCGCCACCCATATATGCTGTGCTGGGGATGATCAATTAAAAAATTGGAAAAGGGGGGGATCAATTAAAAACTTACTTCTCTCTCCTTCTGTTGGGCTGTGATCATTAAAAAAAGGTCTGAATTTTCAAAAAAACAAGCGGGCACAAACTAATGACCAATTTAGCATAAGCTTACATTGCATATTGAATCCTCCTCTAAAAACCTATTTAGGGGGGGGAATTTTCAAAAAACAAAAAAAACATGTTCCCTACTCATTGAGAGGAGTGTGTGTGTGCAAAATTTCAAGTTTCTACTATGAATGGTTAGGGCTGGGCAAAGTCCGGATACATAGATATATACATAGATATATATAAATGTGTCAACACATGAATAACCTGAACCCAGCAATAAACCAGTGTTGTGGGTAGCGATGATTAATAATGTCTGGATGTTAAATGAAAGCAGATGTGACATTTAACCAACATAATTCAATCTTTAATTATGAGAGCATTGGGATTAATTAAATGAAAATATGCAGTGGAAAAATTATTTGACAACTAAACTTGTTATCTTTGCAAAAGGTCGGGATGTTTAAGCCTACATATAAATAAAATCATCTGCTGACTGCTTGATCAAGCTTAAAATTGATATGAAGACAATTAATTTGGTTGCAGATGACACCTTTGCTGGTTGGGGCACGTCTTGAGGCTCCACACTACAAGATGTTCAAATCAAGACGTTTCAGGGGTCGGGAACCTTTTCAACCTGAAGAGCCATTTTTAACTAAACAACAAATAATTGAGGCTATCGGAGCCGCATAATTTATTATGATCAAAAGTACATATATTTTCTATAGTTTTGAGAAGGGTCATTAATATTCAAACAGTTCTGATGATTGAACTCCTTCTTGTTATTTGTGTTGTAAACATGATGTTTCGGCCGATCCATTCTTCGGCCTTCTTCAGGTGTAAAATCCGAGTGTGATGGGTTAAACAGTGTAGAAACACCCGGGCCATGCACTATAAGGGCTACCCTCCTTTAAACATAATAAACTTTAAACATAATTTCTGTTTAACCCATCACACTCGGATTTTACACCTGAAGAAGGTCGAAGAATGGATCGCCGAAATGTTGTGTTTACAACAGAAATAACAAGAAGGAGTTCAATCATCCGAAGAACCATTTGAAAAGTACATATATTTTCGTTTTGAATCTTATCTGAAATTGCTTCAATGTTCGGTTCATAAACGAAATGAATCTAAGACGCAACAAAAAACGACAAAAAACGATATGAAGTGAAAATTAATCTGCTGGATGCTAAATACGTCACAGAAAACTTTTTTTCCCCCCCAATGCCTAAGAGCCACTCGAGATAAGCTAAAGAGCTGCATGTGGCTCCAGAGCTGCAGGTTCTCAACCCCTGCGTTAGAAGGGATGTCAACAAGTCAGAAAAAGAGAGGGTAGACAATGCAGAGGGACTTCCAACACCAGTGGACTTGCTGAATATTGTACACCAAGGGTCTTCAACGTGGGTGGTTCCGCCCACTAGTGGGTGATTTGTGATTTTAAATGGACAGTTGTTTATTTTGAAGTAAATTACTTTTTATGTTAGGTGGGCGGTAGTATGTTTTAATCTATTTAAAATATGTCAAAGTGGGCGGTGAGTGAAAAAAGGTTGATACCCCTTCTATACACGGTCGAGCGCCTTCACTGTTTCATGTGTTGCAAGAAAAAGAACAAGACTGGCAGCTCCAGTGTCAAACTCTGCTCCTACTTCTACTTCCCTTCACATAATTCTACTATAGATTTTGGAGATAAGCAAGACTTGTCAGTTTAATGGAGGCTAGCGCTAGGTCATGAGTTCAAATCACAGTAGGAGAATGGGGATTTTACATATCAGTTTACTCCCCTATTTTTGGTAGATTGTTCTTGTTCTTGTTACATAGAAAAGTAAAATCAACTCTGACTTTGTCCTGGAGTTTGACAAAAATGAAGAAGAAGAAGAAGTAGGAGAAAATAAAAAGAAGAAAAGGGTTTCATTAAGATTATTGGGATTTGCAGAAACATTTTAAAATCTTTTTTAAAGAATAAACTATGAAAATGAAAACTATTTTCAATTTCTGGATGTTATAAATTTGTTCTGGATGTTATAAATGTTAAAATTCTAAAACTTCAAAAATTTTTTTTAAAAACCCTAAAATTTTTTAATTAACATTTTTATGAACGTAGTTCCATCTTGTGTATGTCTTCTGATGCAGATGTTACGGCGGTTTAGGCCATTTTCAACATCATTTTAAAGAATAATGGTTTTTAAAATTTTTGGACAAATGCTTTTTTTGCAGGAAAAAAAATTGGGAGCATCTTTTTGGACTCTTGTATAAATGTGTCAGCGCTACCGGACATACCACAGTGATTCACTTAATGGCTGTTGTGGCGTGTTTGTTTATTGCTTTATTCGCATTGACACCTCTGGGAAAAAAAGGCCCAAATAAATGAATGAGATAAAATGCACTGGCACATAAAACGTTAGCATTTATACCCCCCCCCCACCGATTGCTACAGTAGAAAATAGATTCTTTATAAGAACAGGTCTGGTTAGTCACTCAATAGAAACCGTCAGGTAACTGATGTCTTTTGGCAGCAGGCCGTGCTGGAGGTGATCAACTAAAAAATTGGAAAAAGGGCTAATCAATGAATAAGTTACTTCTCTCGCCTTTTGTTGGGCGGCGATCATTAAAAAAGTCTGAATTTTTTTAAAAAGCGTGAACGCTGCTGGACACAAACTAAGAGACCAATTTAGCATAAACTTACATTTTAAATTGAACCCCCCACTAAAAGAACTAAGCTGTGTATTCAAAAAACAAAAAAACGATTTTCTAGACATAATAAGGAGCAAATGTTTAAATTTTCAGCCCTCTAGCTCCATTGCTGTGGCATGTATGCATGACACATACATAGATAGATAGCCAGCCAAATTCTCTTAAAAACTGAAGAAACCTATGTTGACATTTTTGGTGACAGTTTTCATTGACGGTTTCTAATTATAACAGATGATTTGGATTGGATGATAAAAAGACCAATTTAGCATAAACTTACATTTTAAATTGAACCCCCCCCCCACTAAAAAAAACTAGGAGGTGTATTCAAAAAACAAAAAAACGTTTTTCTAGCCGTAATATGGAGTAAATGTTGAAATTTTAAGCCCTCAAGCTCCATTGGTGTGCCTGTACGCAGGATTGGTACCAGCCAGCCAGACTCACTTAAAAACTGAAGAAACCTATGTTGACAGTTTTTGTTGATGGTTTCTAATAAGGCAAGAAATGTTTGTGCCCCTTTAAATGGATGAAAAAGAAAAGGGATAAAAAAAAACCTCTCTGATATTATCCCTTTTCCCTTAAGAATGTGGGAGATAAAAATTTGGTCACTGAGTACAACTCTGTTGGCAAAAGGTAGAGGGAGCTGCCCTTAATTCAACGGAAGACACACAGCTTTTTTTCTAACTCAGTAGCTGAATCTATAGAAACTATTCATGGCTTTAAATGTCATTTTTTGACGTGGAAAAATCATCCATTGAACAAAGAAAAAGAAACAAATCTCTTATAAGAAAGGATTTTGCTAAGAAGTTTCATCATTGCCTTAAATAAGTACAGATATACCTTGATTAGTGCAGTTAATTCATTCCAAAGTTTTCTGTACTGTTCATAACTGCACTATTCAAGGTCTTATTATAATTGAATGTGTTTTTTTTGCTTATATTTAGCTATATTAATTTGTACAGCAATACTGTAACTGTACTACATCAAAACCGCACTAATCAAACCACACTTTTCAAGGTTTTATTATAATTTAATGTGTTTTTGTTTTTGCTTATACTTAGTTACATTAATTTGTACAGCATTACCATAACCACACTATTCCAGGTCTTATTATAATTTAATGTGTTTTTGTTTCAGCTTATATTTTGCTACATTTGTTTCTACAGCAATACCTTAATAGTACTACATCAAAACCCACACTTATCAAAACTGCACTATTCAAGGTATTCCTGTATTTTGAAAAGTAGCTCCCTATTTAAAACAATGTAATATTAAAAGAATATAAGTTATTTATTAGAAATTTGTATTCATAAGTAAGATATTCATGATATATAACAGGGAAAAAAGTAATTTTTGGACAATCTGAAAAGAAATGTGAAAATAGATCTATTCCAAGGCAATTTGATTGTTACAATTGATGGATATCTATATATTTATTCAATATGTAAACAAAAACAGTCATTGAAAGGATTTGAACCCAAAGCCTATCTGATCGGTCCACCAATGTTTCCAAGCAAGACAAATCCACGCCAACAATTCTGCACAAGGACCAACAAAAACAAATTATGGAATTAAAACAATTTATTGAGATACAAAAATTCAAATTATTTTTTAAGTTGAATTGTTTTTGAATTTAATCAACTTCTGTAGTTTGGTAACTTATAGTTTGCAGGTTCTCCAGTTATAGTGAAAGTTGAGTCTCTTTTGCTCCCATTCAAGCATAAGCACTGTCTTCCATTCTTACCCTTGTTCATTACACTGAAAGGATAAAAGATACGAGGAGAAAGTGTAACAGTCGTAACATACAAACAAGCAGCAAAATATATAGAATAGAAGAGAATAAAATAGACTAATAGAGAGAAAATAGAAGAGAATAAAATAGACTAATAGAGAGAAAATAGAAGAGAATAAAATAGACTAATAGAGAGAAAATAGAAGAGAATAAAATAGACTAATAGAGAGAAAATAGAAGAGAATAAAATAGACTAATAGAGAGAAACTCATGATTGGACCAACTAATGCATGATCTATCCAGTGATGGAAATGAGTTTGGGGAACTAGGTATACAGTAAGGCTGGGTTTTGGGAACTAGGTATAAGGTAAGGCTGGGTTTTGGGAATTAGGTATAAGGTAAGGCTGGGTTTTGGGAACTAGGTATATGGTAAGGCTGGGTTTTGGGAACTAGGTATATGGTAAGGCTGGGTTTTGGGAACTAGGTATACAGTAAGGCTGGGTTTTGGGAACTAGGTATAAGGTAAGGCTGGGTTTTGGGAACAAGGCATATGGTTAGGCTGGGTTTTGGGAATTAGGTATAAGGTAAGGCTGGGTTTTGGGAACTAGGTATACGGTAAGGCTGGGTTTTGGGAATTAGGTATAAGGTAAGGTTGGGTTTTGGGAACTAGGTATACAGTAAGGCTGGGTTTTGGGAATTAGGTATAAGGTAAGGTTGGGTTTTGGGAACAAGGTATATGGTAAGGCTGGGTTTGGGGAACAAGGCATATGGTTAGGCTGGGTTTGGGGAACTAGGTATACAGTAAGGCTGGGTTTGGGGAATTAGGTATACAGTAAGGCTGTGTATTGTAATTATCTCCATTAGTAGACATTGAACATACCATAACCCTGGAAATTGAGAAGTGGGTATACTCCGTACCCTGCACCCCCGCATTTCCATCTCCCCCATTAACACCATAAACTGTATCTCAGTGCTTCTTCAACTATTTCACCCTTGAGTCCTTCTAACAAAATTCACTGTGATTAAATTTCCTTCTGTTTCTGATCATTTTCATCTTATTCTCCCTTGTGTATAATTGTTTGCATAATTCAGTTAATATCGTGAGCAAAAAAGCATGAATTAATTCCTTTCTTAAAGGTTTATTTTATTCATGTTTTTTGAACATCCTGAAAATATGCAAAGAAAACTGGGAGTGACAAACAAATTAACACAGTAAAATTATTAGAATTTTTCTAGTTTTCATAAAGTTAGCAGACAACAGTTTTAGGACTTGGAATTGGATTCTTAGAAATAATCTTTTCTTATTGTACATGTTTATCATAAAACTTTCAAGTAAATTAAATCTTTCACCCCTCTAGTTTGATTGACCCTTTATTCATCTCTCTAGTTTCATTCACCCCACCCCCCAATTTCATTCACTCTTGGGTGAATCATTCACCAGTTTAAGAAGGACTGGTCAATCTTTTCTATCAAGAATAAGAAACACAAGCCTGGCTGCTCCAGAGTCAAACTCTGCTCCTACTTCTACTTCCTATAGGGAAATCGGGATTTTACATATCGGTTTACTCTCCTATTTTTAGTGAGGATTGTTCTTGTTCTTGTTCTTGTTCTTGTTACATAGGAAAGTAAAGTCAACGCTGAGTTAAACAAAAATTTTTTGGGAAATTTTTGAAAAAGATTTTAATGGAATTATTTTTTTTTTTTTTTAAATCCTGTGTCAGTGCTACCAGATACACCATTTAGCCGAGAACCTTGCAAATTTGCATGGGTACTCCACTAGACATTTTTTACTCTTTCAATCTTGTGTCAGCGCTACCAGACACACCTTTTGGCCTAGAATCTTGCAACTGCGCATGAGTGCACCTTGTAGGCACCTTCTAACAATGTTTGGCTTAATTTGTTGTGACAGTTAATTCTTAAATCTGGGCAGAGTTTCTTAGCTAAAGTTTCTTAACTAAGGTTTCTTAGCTAAAGTTTCTTTGCTAAAAATCCCTAAAATTTTCCGTTTTTCTAAAAGACAGGTCTGTTTAGTCACTCAATAGAAACTGTCATGTGACCAATCTCTTTTGGCAGCATGTTATGTTGGGGGAGATCAATTAACAAATTGGAAAAAGGGCTGATCAATGAATAAATTACTTCTCTCGCTGTTTGTTGGGCAGTGATCACTAAAAAAGTGTGAATTTTCAAAAAACAAGCATTACCCACCCACTAAAAACCTATTTATGGGGACAAAAAGATCTTTTTTCTAAACATAATAAGGATTAAAGGTTTAAATTTTCACCCCTCTAGCTCCAATGGTGTGGCCTGTACATGTGATACATACATGCATGGCCAGCCAGCCAAACTCACTTAAAAACTGATTGATTGATTGATTGATTTGTTTAGCGGCACATCAACCCTTGATGGGTCATTTAATGCCGAAATCAGTTTAAAATTCCCCAAAAATAGAGTCTTGCAATTTTGGTGAACAGTTATTTTTTTTTAATTAGAGTCTTGCGACTTTGGTGAAAGTTTACTTTGCCTTAACCAGAGTCTTGCGACTTTGGTGAAAAAACAGATGGCTCCTGTTTGGTGTTGGGGGGGTCTTACCCCTCTGCAGGGGATGCAGTCGCATATTCTAGGAGGCCGCTTAAAAACTGAAGAAACCTATGTTGACAGTTTTGGTGACAGTTTTGGTTGACGGTTTCTAAAAATAAAAGACTTGACTTTGGCAAAAGTATTGATTTTCCTGCAAATATTTCCTTCCTGTTGCCCAACGCACAAATTTCCTTCCTGTTGCCCAACGCACAAACTCTGCAAATGTTTGGCCTTTTTTTAAAAAAATCTTGGCATTTGACCAAAATTCTTGGAGATTCCTTCCAAAGGATCTTTATGATATTCTTTTCATGCAGAATGCTAGTAGACATGGGCGTACAAGCCAGCGGAGCAGGGAGGGCAACTGGCCTCTCAAATTCGGGAAAAAACAGTCGGGAAAATTCAGTCAATTGATATTTTTGCTGCTAAGAAAGGTAGAAAACAAGTCTGGCTGCTGCAGGGTCAAACTCCACACCTACTTCTACTTCCTTGCGTAGTTATAACATAAACTTTTGTAGTTATGTAAAACTTGTCAGTTTGGTAAGAGAGACGATTACCAATGACTTGGTCATGATTTCAAATCACGGTAGGGAAATGCCTCTGAGATAAAAAATCCTTCCTTAAAAGAAAAAAATTATTATTATTAATATTATTAACTGTTTCTAATATGTTTTGTATGCTTTCAATATAAATACATCTTTCCTTAAAAAAACTGAATTTGACATTTGACAGTTCCTATTGTTTAGCAAATAATTTTCAGTTGAAAAATTTCTACAATCTTTGTTCTTATTAATAACAGAAAGATTATTATAATAAAATTCACAGGGTTACTAGATTCTTGCATTTTTATCGCTTTGTTGTCAGTCCATTGTGTTCAATTCCTGTCTGCTAGAGCACGCTGGAAAAAATGAATGTAAAATCAATAAAATGACTAAAAGTTATAACATTTTTTTTTTGCATAGACTGGCTGTTCTATACTTACAAACCGTGCAAAATTTCATTAGAAATAACCAAAGAGATGATGAAAAAAGAAACAACCAAAATTACCCCTATTGTAAATCACAAGTAGGATTTCATCAAGTGGAGCCGGAAGATGGGTCATGACATCAGCAGTTTATCACTATATTGATAAAAAGAATTTTTATTGCGAATTAGTACTTGTTTTTTATTAATCTGTGTAAAACTTTGGGCAAATCAAGCCTTCTTCCCTCCTTAACCAAAGAGTTCCAACACGCCCATGCTAGTAGATACTACAAATAATTGTTATGCTATGATGATGATGATCATCATCAGCTGTTATAAGTCCACTGCTGGACTTATAACTTTCCCATCTCCTTCCATGACGACCTAGATTTTGCTAACCTCTGCCAAACTTTTCTATCTCATCCCTCCATCTTGTGTCTGGTCTTTTTCTACTGCATTTACTGTCCCATGGGCACCAATCGGTTAGTCTTTTCCCCCCATCTATTGTCATCTCTTCTTGCTAGGTGACCAGCCCATCTCCATTTTTGCTGCTTAATTATTTGTATAATATCCTTCACTCTAGTCCTCCTTCTGATCCATGTCGATCTTTTTCTATCTCTTAGAGTTGTTCCTAGCATTGCTCTTTCCATGGATCTCTGTGCGATTCTAAGGTGCTTTTCAGTTCGTTTTGTTAATTTCCATGTATTGCATCCGTAAGTCATGGCTGGTATTATGCAACCACTGTATACTTTACACCTTAAGCACATTGGCAAGGTGCTCTTCAGAATGTCTCTATTCATACCAAATACTTTCCAACCTATCGTTATGCATTGTTTTATTTCGCTGTCATGGTCTTTCTCTAATTTTATTATCTGTCCTAGGTAGATGTATTCATCAAACTCTTTTAGAGCCTCTCTCTCTATCTTTATGACCTTTTTGGGGACTTCATCATTGAACATTACTTTTGTCTTTGTTCTGTTCATCTGTCTTACTTTCTCTATTTAGATCAGTCAACATGTTTTGTAATTCTTCAGATGTTTCTGATGTCATGGAAAACATCATTGGCAAATCTCAAAGTTTTTATCTACTTGTCCAGAAAACCGTGAATAAAAAACAGAATTTCTCTTTGAACCTATAAGCCCGATATTCAGAATTTAATCTTTTATGAATTTTCCTTAAAATGTTAATATTTTGTGCTAAAGGGTCTCCCCTGCCCTTGACTTTCTTTACAATATCAATATTCTTTACCAAAGGGTTCCCCATAGCCTCTACCAGGGGGAGAAGGAACCCTCAAAATTGTAGGCCTATGCCAACAGCCCCCCACCCCCCTCTGTTCGGACCTGGTTCCCAAAAAAATTAACTAGAAACTCTAAGATTGTAAAAAAGACTTGTAATAACAGTTTTTGTGGTGATTATCAGCTCTAACCTTAAAATACCTTTGATGAAATCAATATTTTTTTTCAAATTTTTGACAGCAGTTACAATGTATGAGGCCAATTTTTTCCATCAAAAATATCTTGGAGACTTTACAAAAATCATTTTCAAAATATCATTAAAATTCATCTGTTTTTTTTAATACAGACATACCTTGAATAGTGCGATTAGTTTGATCCAAAATGTTAAGTACGGTAGCTTATACAATACAATGATACAATGATAAAGCTTTATCATTAAAATACCTTTGATAAAATCAATATTTTTTAAGGTGACACTAAATTAATACAGTAATACCTTGAATAGTACGGTTTTGATTAGTGTGGGTTTTGATGTAATACAGTTACGGTATTGCTGTACAAATCAATGTAACTAAGTATAAGTGGAAACAAAAACACATTAAATTATAATAAGACCTTGAACAGTACAGTTTAAAACTAGTTAAAGTTTTGGAACAAATTAACCGCACTATTCAAAGTATTACTGATATTATTGTTCGGACTGAGATCCTCATCT